>PVIH01024210.1:0-16917 GCA_004025045.1 Sigmodon hispidus
TATACCCTAAAGAGGCACATTCACACTCCAAAGGTATTAGCTCAACTATGTTCATAGCAGCATTATTTGTAATAGCAAGAACCTGGAAACAACCTAGATGTCCCTCAACTGAAGAATGGATTAACAAACTGTGGTACATCTACACAATGGAATACTACTCAGCAGTAAGAAAAAATGATATCCTAAAATTCACAGGCAGGGGCTGGAGAGATGGCTCAGCGGTTAAGAGCACTGTCTGCTCTTCCAGAGGACCCGGGTTCGATTCCCAGCACCCACATGGCAGCTAACAACTGTCTGTAGTTCCAGTTCAAGGCAAATAAATAAAGTTTAAAAAAAAAAATTCACAGGCAAATGGAGGGATTTGGAGAATATCCTCCTGAGGGAAGTATCACAAACTCAGAGAGATAAGCAGGGGATGTACTCACTCACTAGTGGTCTCTAAACAAACAAACTAGAAAAAAAGCCAAACATGCCCAAGAGGCAAACCACAACCACCGAACAGCTTGGGATCAGAAACACCCTGGACTGACCCTTCAAACCCCAGTCCAACTATAGGAACACCTGACTCACTCTTGAGGGAGGGGGGAGAGAACTGGATTTGGCGAGAAGTGGATACTGATCTAAGCATTATTGGGTCAGTGGGACCATAGGACTATCTGCTCCATGCCCAGGGAGGGGATGGGGAGTTGCAGAGAAGAAAAATGACCAGATGTGGTGGGAGGGGGAAGAGACCTTGAATAAGGATATACAGGGATGGGAAAAATAAATTCAGAGGGAAAGATGAACACAAAGAAAATATATGTGTAGCAATCTTATTTGTATTTCCACCCTTGATAAGCCATGCTTATGATTCTTATCCTCTGTATAGCTATTGTTATCTCTTCCACATTTTAAATTCTTTTTACTGTGTTTTTTTTTTTGATAAATACAAAATAAAGAAAAAAAAAAAAAGCTGCCAGCCAGTATCAAACTTAATGGAGAAAAACTCAAAGTAATCCCACTAAAATCAGGAACTAGACAAGGATGTCCTCTCTCCCCTTATCAATTCAACATTGTTCTCGAAATTTTAGCTAAAGAATAAGAGAATGAAAAGAGATTAAGGGAATACAAATTGGAAAAGAAGTGAAGCTATCTCTATTTGCAGAGGATATGATTGTATACATAAGTTACTCACCAAATTCTTCCAGGAACTGCTACTGCTGATAAACACCTTCAGCAATGTAGCAGGATACAAGATTAACTCAAAGAAATCAGTAGCCCTTCTATACACTAAAGATAGAAGAGCTGAAAAAGAAATAAGGGAAACATTACCCTTCATAATAGTTGCAAATATTATTAAATACCTTGGAGTAACTAAAGCCAAAGAAGTAACAGACCTATTTGACAAAAATTTTAAATCACTGAACAAAGAATTTGAAGAGGATATCAGAAAATGGAAAGCTCTCCAATGTTCCTGGATAGGTAGGATCAACATATTAAAATGGCAACTCTACCAAAGGCAATCTACAGATTCATTTATAGGTTTTAAAATGAAATGTATAAAATGTTGTTTTATTCTAAAAGCATCCAGTTAATCTTACTTGAATATATATGCTTTATTATAAGAAATAAAAAATGTGTATCATCAATGATTTTCAAAAAAAAAAGAAAAAAGAAAAATACAGTCATCATTCTCTTTAAGACTAAAACAAAGTGACTGATTCAAGTTAATATTACTAGCATTATATTCTGCCCAATACGTGTAAAGAGGCTGGGCACAAGGGACATTCAATTCACAAGAAGTGGAAAATAACGTAGGGATAACTCTGGACTGAGCATGGACTGGCATAGGTAATGGCCAGGTCCGACTAACCCCCCAGAGTATCATCTTTTCCGCCTGAGTCAGGGGGAAGACAGTCAGGAGTGTTCATATCAGCATCATCCTTAGAGTCATCCTCAACGCATCTCATCAATCTTGATGGTACCCAGACTGGCTCCTGATTCTGTGGAGAAACACATAAAGATCCCCTGGATCGAACGATAATGCGATCTGGGCCCCGCCATTGATTAGAAAGTACATCCTTCCACATAACTTTGCCTTGATTGTTGGGTTCTGACGTCATATGACATTCGACAACGGTTTCATTTTATCGTTTAAATTTAGAAAATTTATAGTGAATAAAGCAAGAGAGAGCCTTTGTTTGGGGGTGCAATTCTCTGCTATTCCTCCTTTTTGTTTTTGCAGGAAGTCCTTGAGCATACGATGCACACACTCTATTATCCCTTGTCCTTGTGGATTATAGGGCAGGCCTATGATATGTTTCACTTGCATTTTGTAACAAAATGAGGCAAAACTCTTAGATGCATAGGCTGGCCGGTTGTCTGTTTTCAGTGTATCGGGCTTGCCCCAAGTGGTCCAAGTTTCAAGGCAGTGGGTAATGACATTGTAAACCCTTTCCTCAGAAAGAGGTGTAGCGTGCATTACCCCAGAACATGTATCAATGGAGACATGCACATACTGAAGTTTTCCAAAGGATGGAACATGGGTAACATCCATCTGCCAAATTTCAAGTGGAAAAATGCCTCTGGGATTAACCCCTATTTTCTGAGCAAGCAAGAATTGCACACAAGCAGAACAGCTTTTCACAATATTCCTAGCGATCTCCCTAGAAATTTTAAATTTAGTTATTAAAACAGCAGAGGAAACATGGTATAAGCTATGAAACTCTTGTGCTTGTGTTTCAGAGTCCAATGCCACAAAAGCGCGCATTGCCAGATCAACTTGTTCATTGGCTTTTGCCATAGGACCAGGTAACAAAGAGTGAGCTCGGATATGGGTAATATAAAAGGGATTGGATCGATGCAAAATCTCACCTCTTATTCCTGCTAAAAGTGAGGCTACCATACTAGAGGGTTTAATATAGGAAACAATTTCTAAATTTTTAACAGCATTCACCACATATGGTGAATCAGATACCAAATTAAGACTCAGGAAAACATTTAAAAACCTCTAAAACTACTTGGCATTCTACTATTTGGGGAGCATTTGGACAGGACTCAACAGTTACAGGTGAGCCTCCTTGCACCATGTAGGCTCCCTTCCCAGTCTTAGACCCATCCATGTAGATGGTTAAGGCATTGCTCAACGGTTGGTCCCTCGTGACCCGAGGCAACACCACAGGCTGCTGAACTATGAATCTTAAAAGTTCACTCTTGGGCAAATGATTATCAATTGTACTAGAAAAGGCACAAACCAATATAGCCCATTCTGAGGTAGTGGCAGCCAATATCTCTACTTGTTCTTTTGTATAAGGGACTATAAGTCAGTCAGGTGTCATGGCAAAAGATGTAATAGATTGTTTAATGCCTAATAACAGAACCTCAGCCGTCATGGATGGATAGTGGGACAAGGTTCTCATCCCTGTAGATTTAGTATGAATCCACAGTAGAGGCCCTTCTTGCCAAAGAACACCAGTTGGAAAGCCTAAAGTGGGGAAGATACACATCCAAATGGGCTTGGATTCATCACAGTGTACCAACTGTGCCCTAGTAATTGCTTGCTCTACCTTTTGAAGTGCTATCTGAGCCTCTGGGGTTAGCTGGCTTGGGGAATTAAGATCTGGGTTTCCCTCTAAAATATCAAATAAGCGTTTAAGCTCAAAGCAAGTTAATTTCAAATATGGCCAAATCCAACTTATATCCCCAAGCAATGTTTGAAAATCATTTAAAGTCCTTAAGCAATTGGTCCTAATTTCTACCTTTTGTGGTCTAACATGGGCATTCTGAATAATAGCTCCTAAAGATTCAATAGCTCCTCCCTTCTGTATCTTCTCCAGAGCAATAAATAAACCTTTATCTTTTAATTCCTTGGTTAACAAACTTAACGCTAATTCTAACAATTCCATAGAAGGGGCTGCAAGCAAAATATCATCCATATAATGTACAATTCTAACACGGGGAAACTTGTCTCTTACTGGCTGTAAAGCTCTATCTACATAAAGTTGACACATTGTAGGGCTATTGGCCATACCTTGAGGAAGAACAATCCACTGATATCGCTTATCGAGCTGTTCATGATTAATAGAGGCTAAAGTAAAGGCAAATCTTTCCTTATCCTGACTATTTAAGGGAATGGAAAAGAAACAATCTTTAATATCTACCGCTACAACAGACCAGTGTTTGGAATAGCTGTTAAAGCTGGAAGACCCCTCTGAATGGGTCCCATGACTTGCATTTGTTGATTTATGGTGCACAGATCGTGAAGTAAGCGCCATTTTCCTGATTTCTTTCTGATAACAAATATAGGAGTATTCCAGGGGGATTGCGAGGGCTCTAAGTGCCCCAGCTGTAACTGTTCCTGAACCAACATAGAGGCTGTGTCCAGTTTTTCTTTCGACAGAGGCCACTGAGGTACCCATACAGGTGCAGTGGTCATCCATGAGATAGGAATCACAGGCTCAGTGGCCCCTGTGAAAAACTCAAGCTTTGCTGATTGGCGTTTCCTTGAGCCTCTATTGGTGCGGTAATACCTTGTAAATTATGCCCTAACCTTTTGCTAGGAACAAACCCTAATCTAATCATGATATTTTTTGGGGTGTCAGAATAATCATTAGTAAGCTTAAGATTCATTTGACTCTGGATATCCCTGCCCCATAGATTGATTGGCAGTCCTTCAACTACAAAAGGCTGAAACTTCCCCTTTTGGTCCTCTGTTTTCCATGTCAATTCCTTAGAGCTGATTCTAGGGGCATCTGCTAAACTAAACCTTGCAAAGTCTGTGAAGATGTCTGAAGTGGCCATGATCGTGGCCAATCTCTAATTGTAATTATACTTCTATCTGCTCCAGTATCTACCAATCCTTGAAATTTTCTCCCTTCTATTATAAAATCAAGCATGGGGCGGTCATTAAGATATAGTGACAGAAAAGCCAAATCAACTCCGGTGGCTCCAAAGCCCTTGGATCCCCGTTTTTCTGAATATGCGGGGTAACTGTTGTGGAAAGAGGGCAAGACTAATAATTGTGCAATGCGATCACCAGGGGTTATGGTAATTATCCCTCGAGGGGATTGACACATTACTTTGATGACTCCAGTATAATCTGGGTCAATTACTCGAGGCATAACAATAAGTCCTCGTAAGATGGAAGAGGAGCAGCCTAACATTAGCCCAACTGTCCCTTTTGGGAGCGGCCCTTGCATGTCTGTGTCTAAGGGTTGTATTCCCATGCCTGCTGTTAGTATCATTCTGGAGGTGGCACGGAGGTCCAGTCCTGCGAAGCCTGACGTGGCTCATCACGGGGCCTGAGTGATTGAAAGTTCACTTCCTTGTGGGCCCCAAATATTTTCAGGCCCTGAGACCAAGGGCCCGCTACCCCATTTTTTAGACTAACTACATGGGCAGCAGGTTGAATGGGTTGCCCATTAATGTCCTTAACAGACCTACATTCGTTGGCCCAGTGTTTGCCCTTTTTACATCTTGGACATGTCCCTGAAGTCTTCACTGCTTGAGACGGTTTTGTCCTTGTCATGGGGGCAGCCTCTCGGCACTGTCCTTTAATGTGCCTGGGTTTGCCACACCGAAAGCACACCCTGCTGCTGTTAGAACCTTTATTACCGCGAGAAGCAGCCATCACAGCAGCGGCGAGTCCCGCATTTGATAAAGGTCCTCCAATTTCTCGGTACGTTTTCATCCAATATTCTAGGTCCTTTCCTTTGTGTGGGGTGATAGCCCTATGGCACTCTTTTGTACACTGCTCATAAACTAATTGCTTTACCAGCGACAGTGCAGTTTCCACATCACCAAAAATTCGCCCCGCTCCATCCAACATTCGAGCTACAAAGTCAGAAAATGGTTCAGTGCTGCCCTGTATTATTTTGGTTAGGTTCCCTGCAACCTCCCCCTTATTGGGGAGGGCTTACCAAGCCCTCATATTGATGGTGTTTATTTAATTATAAACTTCCACAGGATATGCTGTCTGATTATTTACCCATTGTCCTTGCCCTAACAGCATATCTGCACTCCATGCTGGCTGCCCATTGGCAGCATTCTCCCGGACCTGACTATATGCCAGATCAGTCACAATTGACTTCCAGTCTAAATATTGCCCCATAGTTAAGCAGGCTCTGGCAATGTCTTGCCAATCAGTGGGTGCTAAGGCACTGCGCGTAAGGCACTGCAGCAACATGATGGTATAGTTGGCAGCTACACCATCTCTTTTTGCTGCCTCTGCAAGGTCTTATGGTCAATATTTCATAATATCGTCACGTGTGGCTGGATCTTCAAACACAGGGAAGGCTGTGGTCACCCCAGATCACACTTCCTGGGGGATGAATGTGCATCCCAACTTGTTCCCTAAAGGAGGGGGAGCAGTAGCTCTAGCCTTTGTGGGATTGAAAGGCGGTGATCGGCCAAGCGGCAGGGGATCGTAGCGTTCTCGCTCATAGGCTGCAGCTGCCTCCTCTAGATCTTCCTCTTCCTCAGGGTCTAGCTCATCTTGAGATATATATATAAATCTTTAAATTCATCTAGGACTAGGTACAGTCTTGGCACTGGTTCTGAATTTTTCTTTTCCTTTTTCTTTTTCTTAGGCCTATCTTTTATAGTCCCTGTGCCTCCATTTTCTGATGCTCTATCCTTGCATATACTGAGAGCCTTACATCCTCGCTGAATAATGTCTTCATATTTTCCATCCTTTAGGCAATAATAGATCATACGCCATAGCGGAAGGGTGCCTCGGGAAAGTGTTTCCTCAGTGTTACGCTTCTCTAGATCACTGTCAAGTTTTTCCCATGATGGAATAGTCAAACTGCCTGACACCCCAAACCACGGAGCACTGCTTTCGATATTTTCCAGCAACCGGCTTATGGTTCTGCGGGAAATCTTTAGCCCTCGGCTACTCAATATAGCCTGAATAGGTTCATGGAACTCAGTCGTGGGGTCAGCAGACAATTTGTTCCCCATCTTGTGCTCTGATCTACGAGTGGCTTATTAGATCAGACACGCACGTTTGATTTATCACACAGCCAGGGAAGGCACTCCTTGCCAGGTTGGTGGCACTGCAGCCACAAACAGGCAAGAAAAATCAGGACAACTAGGATGAAAAAAACACTGCAGCAAAGATCTCAGGCTCTAGACCTTCCAGGAGCACCCGCATATCTGGACTTAATACTCATAGAGATCCAGAACTCCAGGAGCTAGGTAAATTACCACTGCTCTGTTATCCCTAGAACTTCCAGAGCTACCTCTGCCTAGTTTGAACATGGATTGATCTCTTGATATTCCAAGTTTTATTAAATATGTAACATATCACCACAAGAAGTAGTATTTTGGGGAATAATTAGAATCATCTTATCAAATATCCAAACAAACCATGATGATATTGAAATAAAACACTTATGAGCACCTAGGAGGCCAACAAGACAGCTTAAGGTACCAGCAGCCAAACATAAAGGCATACAGGCCTTGAATTCAGCTTTAATAGCATGTTTACTTAACATGCTATGTTTGTTCAGGCTTTCACATAGATTCCTCTCAAGCTGGGCTAAGATTAAAGAGGTTATAGAATGGAGAGGAAAGGAGGTCAAAGGTTTTCCATTTTTCAACTTTTAACATTTTTCTTTATGTACTTAGTACAACAGAACACAACTAAAAATACCATATCTGTCTTATAATTATGTATATATGTGTACTATAACAGTGAAAAGATGGCAGATATTCTGAGATAAGAGAATATTGTATTGTAATTTAAATTTCACTTTTTCTGATGACTAGAAATATTTAGAGCTTTTCTTTAGTCCCTATTGACTATTTGTGGATTTAAAAAAAAAAATACTGTCTTGAATTTGTCCATTTGTTGGTTGGCAGTTTTATTTCTTTTGTGTTTAATTTCCTCCTAGTTTAGTTTCCTCTATGTCCCTTTATATATTAATGTATTTGATTTAAATACATATATCTAAAGCTTAAAAGCTAATACCTACATATGAGAGGAATTTGCAATATTTGCCTTTTGACTTCTGGGTTACCTAACTAAGGATGATTATTTCTGGTTTATCAATTTACCTGCAAAACTTATAATTTTATGTCTTACAAGTTAATATTCTATTGTATATTAAATATGTGCCACATTTTTATTACAATGAATCATTAGTTAATGGACAACTAGGTATTTCCAATTTCTGGCTATTGTGAATAAAGCAGCCATGAACTTAGATAAGCAAGTAGCTCTGAAAGATGTAACATCTTTGGGGTGTTTGACCAAGGGTTGAATAACTGTATTGAAAGGCTTTTAACTTTCCGAGAAACATCCACATTGATTTCTATAGCAGCTGTATTCACTAGTAATGAATAAATATCCACATATTCCCACATCCTCACCAGCATGTACCGTCACTGGTTTTATTGATCTTGGCCATTCCAACTGATGTAAGATGAAATCTCAAAGGAGTTTTAGCTGTCATTTTACAGATATCTACAGAGCTTAAACATATTAAGTATTTTTCAGTCATTTATGTTTCATCTTTGGAGAACTGTTTAGTCCTTTCTATACCCCACTTTTAAAATTGCCTTATTTGTTTTCTTAATGTTCAGAGGTGGGAGTTTTTTTAGTTTCTATATATTCCAGATACTACTCCTCTATCTGATGTATAATTGGTAAATCTGTTTTCCATTCTGTAGGCTGCCAAATGATGGTGTCCTTTTCTGTGCAAAAGCTTTTTGGGTATATAAAGTTCCAGTTACTAATTGTTAGTGTTAATACTTGTGCTGTAAGTGTCTTGTTCAGAAAGTCCTTTCTTGTACCAATAAGTTCAAGCATATTTCCTACTTTCTCTTCTTTAGAATTTAGGGTATCTAAATTTATATTGATGTTCTTTATCCACTTGGAGTTGAGTTTTGTGTAAGATGATAGAGATGTAACTACTTTTATTCTTCTACATGCAGATATCCAGTATGATCAGAAATGTTTGTTGAAGATACTATACTTTCCACAGTATATATTTTGGGTTATTTGTCAAATAGTATGTGAAGTTATATGCTGGTCTTCAATTCAATGTGTATGCTTTTATGCCAATCTTGTGCAGTTTTTATTATGCAGCTCTATAAGTCATGTTGAAATCTGGAATGGTAATATACCTACAGCAGCTCTTTTATTGTTTGGGATTGTTTTAACTATCCTGAGTCTTTTATGTTTTCATGTGATTTTAAGATTTCAATTTCTGAAAGGAATTGTGTTTAAATTTTGATTGAGAATGAATTAAATCTATAGATTACTATTTTTACAATATTAACCCAACAATTCATAAACATGATAAAAAATTTCATCTTCTATCATCTTTAAGTTTTTATTATATGTATCTTTCACTTATCTGGAGTTATCTCAAGATATTTTTAAAACTATTATGAAATATATAATTTCTCTGATTTTTTTCAAGTATGTTTTTTATTTGCATATAGGAAGGCTATTGATTTTTGATTATTAATCTTGTATTCTGCTACTTTGTCATGTTTATCAGCTGTAGAAGTTTCCTGATAGGGCTGGAGAGATGGCTCAGTGGTTAAGAGCACCGTCTGCTCTTCCAGAGGACCCGGGTTTGATTCCCAGCACCCACATGGCAGCTAACAACTGTCTGTAGTTCCAGTTCCAGGCAAACACCAAGGCAAATAAATAAATAAATAAAGTTTTTTAAAAATAAAAAAATAAAAAATAATTTTCCTGATAGAGTCTTTAGAGTTTTTTTTATATGAAACAACATATACAAATAAGGATGCTTTGATGTCTTCCTTTCCTATTTGTATTGCTTTGATCTCTATTAGCTTCTTATCGCTCTAGCAAAGACTTCAGATAGTATATGAAATAGGTAAGGAGAAAGTAGGCATCCTTGTCTTCTTCCTAATATATAATAAATATGCAAAAAACAAGCATTAAGGACAATACCCTCTTTACCTGATGCTACCAGAAAGAATAAAACTAGATACCTGTCTCACCCTGCACAAAAAAAAAAAATTCATAGTGAATAAAAGGCCTTCATGTAAGAGTTGCAAATCCAAAACTGCTAGACTAAAACATTTTAAACCATATTACACTTAGTGATTTACCCAAAGGACCTTAATTCAACATGTCACAAAGATATCTGCATAACACTATTCTGTAGTAAAACTTTCTTTGGACCATCAGCTCTTAAATAATGACACAGAGACTTCCTATTAATTATGAAATTTATCCATAGCTTAAACCTGTTCCAAATGATCTTCTAAATCATTTTAAATTAACCCACTCATAATTTATATTAACTTATACTATGCCACATACTTCATTGTCTCTCCTCCATGCTGTACATCTCATTTCCTCTGTGTTTGACTGGCAAATTCTGTCTCTCTCCTTCCCAGAGTTCTTATTTCTCCACAGAAGTCCTACCTATATACTCTCCTGCCTAGCTATTGGCCAATCAGAAGGTCCCTTGATAAAGATATATTTTCACAGTATATAAAAAGATTATCCTACAACATTTACACCTTTGTATAAATAAAAATAAAGATTTTAAGTTTTACACAGCAAAACTGTATATGATAAGAACAATTATCAGGTAGTAATTAACATTAGCAGTGTCTAATCCAACTGTATTTGACAGCTTTGGAAAGTATTCTATTATCTATCTTATCTTGGTGAGTCTAAAGTTTTATAGCTAAGCCACTTTCTATCATAACTTATATTACCAGCCTAAAAATATCCTTTTATATCTTAGTATATCCTTTTAGACCTTTATCTTTAAAACATTTTTTAGATAAACAACTTAAGCTTTTATGTCTCTCAACCTTATAAACTTTACATCTCTTTTGTAAATTTCTTTTCTGAATGTGTTTTGTCTTCAATCCCATCAGAGACCTGAGAAGGATAAAATATTACTGAGTAAATAGGAAGTACAGAGCAAGCAACTTCCAAAACTATAGGAATGACAGAGACATCTGGCAGCCTGGACAGGCACCTAAGTTTCCTCTGCCACTTTGGGGCATCCATTTTCAGCTTATAAACCTAGAATATCTGACAGACTTTTCTGTGTAGTAATTTTAAAGAACTGATCTACTTTGTCTTGGCAAAGTTTGACAGTTGCTTTCTTTTGTGCCCTGCTTGTCCAATATGAACTGCATTCTGTCAGCAGCCAAGGCAAGGGCAATTTCTTGCCCAAATGGCTAGCATGACACAAAAGCAAATTCCATATGGATGTTTTTCAATGTTCTTTTTTTTTAAGTAGATTGGTGTTTCAGGAGCAGACATATCTCACTATCTCACTATCATGAAAAACCTTGTTATTAAAACATCTTAAATGTCATAGTCTGTAAATCTCTGAAGTATTTGAAGTCCATCTAGCTATCTAAAATGCATGAGGTTAAATAAAGATTATTTCTGTTTATATCTAAATCATTATTATAAATTGGTTGTTATCTTAATTCTCCTAAACAGTTTATAATAATAGTTTTCAAGGACTAGAACTTTCTGAAGTTAAAACATCCTTAAAATATATAACATTGTGCATTTTAATAGTTTTTCTCTACTAGCCAATGTCACTTAGTGGCTGTTCCTCTTTTGCTTATTAGTATTTAAAAATTTAAAGTTAATAAAGCACTATATATGACATCCTGTGTCATAATATTTTCCATATTTACATTTTTTTACATTATTTCATTTTTTCTTTAAAGATATTACTTTTAAGCTATTTTTCTCTGTTAGGGTTTATGCCTACTTTCTTTTCTTTTATAAGCACCTAAACACATTTTTAAGCATGATGTATCAGTTCAGAGGTTTTTCAGTCTGGACCTGACTTTCGTTTTTTTCTAAGATTTATTTATTATGTATACAGTATACAGAAGAGGGTACCAGATGTTATCATAGATGGTTGTGAGCCACCATGTGGTTGCTAGGAGTTGAACTCAGGACCTCTGGAAAAGCAGTCAGTGCTCATAACCTCTGAGCCATCTCTCCAGCCCCCATGGACCTGACTTTCTACACTTCTGCAGTCTTCTCTGATTTCATGAGTCAACCTTAAATAGCCCTGGCTCCACTTAGCACATGGTACTGGTATCTGGTTCCACCTCCTTCATGTCAGTCCAGCCAGATACCCCACTGGTTCTGGGCTATAGCCTTTCCATGAGAGCCCAGCCTCATACCTGAAGGCACTGTTCATGTGTATATCTGCCTCAACTCTGGGAAGTTGGTACACCCACACTGCAGCAGATGTTTCTACATAGTGCTGAGTGGTGCTTTGGCTGCTTATGTGCTCCATTGAACAACAGGACCTCTTAAATGAGATGTACTTCTGTCCACAGCAAGCAATGGGACTTCGTGAGAAATGGTGATTACTAGGAAGCCATGTCCAGCTCCATGTTTGAAACTCTTTTTTCTTTTTTTTTTTTTTTGCAACTTTCTTGCATCCTATGTAGATAGATAAGCCATACATTAGGCACCAAGTATAGTGGAACTATCTTGGACTGCCAGCTCTTAAATAATGACACAGAGACTTATTAATTATGAAAGCTTGGCCTTAGCTTAGGCTTGTTCCAAACTAGCTCTTAAAACTTAAATTAACCCATTTATATTGATGTACACTATCATTGTTTCTTACCTCCCCTTCATACTGTATGCCCATTTCCTCCAAATCTGAATAGTGAATTCCACCTCTCTTCTTCCCAGAGTTCCTATCTCTCCCTGAAGTCCTGCCTATCTTGTCCTGCCTAGCTATTGGCCATTCAGCTCTTTATTAAACAAATTAAAAGTTTGCCTTGGCAGAGACACATCTTTACAGTATACAAAAAGATTATCCCTCAACACTATTTACTGTGGTACTAGTTACATTATGTAAATTATGAAACCAATCTAAGTTGGTATTCATTAGCAGACCAATGGATAATGAAAATGTAGAATAAAAATATGATGGAGTTTTTTCAATCATAGAATAAAATTATTTTGTGTGTAGAAAATAAATGCAACTCAAGATTATCATTTAAGTAAATTACGTCAAATTCAGAAAGACAAACATCACATTTTCTTTCATCTGTAGATAAATTCATAGATAAATAAAATTTATTATGTATGTATGTATAATGTATATAATGCAAAATTACAAGTGAAACTGTCTAGGGAAGGCTAGGGACTAATAAGAGAAGGATAAGATGGGAATTAATTGGATAAGTAATATGAGAAATATGTTCTAAATAGTGTATACACTTTATTTTTCAAAAGTTATAGATAATTACTTTCATCTACATTTTTGCAAAAGTGTATTTAATCTCTGGCATGTTTATATATTAACACCACTAAAATAATAGATTTTTTATGCAAATTCTGACTTACTTCACAATAATCATCATTATTTATACCAAAGAAGGGTGAGCTATCATTAATTAAGTAAATCTACACAGGTGAGTATTTGAACTGCATTTCTTCAGAAAATATATTATTATAGGTTAAGTCCTATGAATCTTATAACAAATATTTTATCTCTTCAAAAATATTTGGGGAATTTCATATTTAAATACTGCATTTATATACTGTCTCCTCCTTATTCTTTCTGAAACTTCTCTTATACCACACTACAAAGGTTTGAATGAGAATGGCCCCAGAGGCCTTAAATCTATTGGACAAAGCTAACATTTTTCAATAGCCACACATCTGTTGATGGACCACTAGGTTGGCTCCAGTTCTTTGCTCTAATGATTAAGGCAGTGAAGCATAAGCAAGCAAATATCTCTACGGTAGGGTGTAACGTTCTCTGGGTAAGCATCCAAGAGAAAAATACTTGGCTTATATAGTTGTTCTGCTTTTCATTTTTGATGAATTTCCCAGCAAATTTCCACAATGGCTGTTCTAATTTGCACCCCCACCAACAACAGGTTCTAGTTTCAATCTCTCCACATCCTCACCAACATTTGTTGGCGGACTCATTAATGAAAACCATTCAGATGAAGGTGAGGGGTAGCTTAGTTTTAATTTATATTTCCCTAATGGATATCGGGTGCTTTTTAAAAATAGTTAGTGACTATTTGGCGGGGGGGACGGTAACTGTCTTTTCACTTTATTTGCTCATTTGTTGACTGGAAGATTTATTTCCTTTGTGTTTGATTTCTGAAATTCTGTTTTTAAATTCTAGGTATTAGCACTCTGTATGAAGGAGTAAAAATAGTCCCCTGTGTGGTGGGCTGTCTGTTCTGATGACTGTTTTCTTTGATGTACAGGAATGTCTTATTTCATGTAGCCTTGTCTATTGACATTTGGGGTTAGCTCTTTTTAGAATGTTCTCTCTACCTTAAAGGGTAGCCTCTATGTTTTTTTTGTTTGTTTGTTTTTGTTTTTCTGGAAGCTTGTTTCAGGCCTTAAAGTCTTTGGTTTTTGAATAGACATTTTTGTACAAAGTAAAAGATATAAATCTAACTTCATATTTCTTCATGTAGAGAAACAATTTGCTAGCAATTTGCTAAATAGCCTTTTTTCCAATGTATGGGTTTTTTTCCTCCTTTATCAAAATTAAGTAGGCATAGTGCCTCTTTTGTCAAAATTAAGTAGGCATAGCTTTGTCGTTTTATTTCCAGGTTCCCTATTATATTCCTTTAGTCTTCCTGTCTATTTTTATGCCAGTATTAGGCAGTCTTTACCATTATACAGCTCTATAGTAAAATTTGAGGTCATGTGTAGTAAAATCTCCAGTAGTGTTCTAACTCCATAAGATTGCTATAGCTATTCCTGGTCCTTTGTGGTTTGATGTAAAATTTCTTATTGTTACTTTCTAAGCCTATGAAATATGACACTTGAATTTGTTAGGTATCTCATTGATTTGGTAAATTACATTTGGTAGTATTGCCATTTCACAATATTAATTCTGCCAGCCCAGGAATATATGATTGTTCTAGCATCTAGCATCTTCTCTAATTTTATTTTTCAATATCTTGAACTTTACATTATAGAGTCTTACAATTCTGTAAGATTTTGTATATATGACTCTTAAGTGTAATTTATCCATATTATATTTTTATCTCTAAAGTTTATTAATTTGGTTTTAGTTTAGAAAACCTATTTAAATATGAGAAGTGGAGTTTTGAAGTTCCCCACTGTTATTATGTCAAGACCTATGTGGTCTTTTATGTCTTTTGGTGTTAGTTTTATGAAATTATTATTTGGTACATAAAAGTTTACAATTTGTATCTTCTTAATGAATTGTTCCTTTTATGAATGTGCAATGTCCCTTTTATCTCTTCTAATTAGTTTTGGTTTAATGTTTACTTTGCTGATATAAGAAGAGCTATGCCTGATTATTTACATTTTCCATTTGTTTGGTAGCTTGCTACCTATTCTTTGATATTACATTTTGAGTTTTCTTCGTGGCTAAATGTGTTTCTTGGAAACAACATAGAATTGGTTCATGTTTTTCAATACAACTCATTACTTTGTATCATTTTAATGAGTTTAATGCTATTTATATTTAAAGGATATTAGAGAAAGGGGCCACCAAATGTGGTTTTTCATCTTGTCATTCACCCCACACACACACACACACAACCCAGACAGTTTGATTGTTCTGTCTTTTTATGCTATTGATATATTTGTGTTTTCCAGTGTGTCCATAAGTTTGTGGCAGATGTGAGAGCCAGGGATGAATTGGAGTGAAGGAGCAGGCACACCTGTAGTATGCATAAGCTCCTTGCTAGCTGGTGTGTGTGTGTGTGTGTGTGTGTGTGAGAGAGAGAGAGAGAGAGAGAGAGAGAGAGAGAGAGAGAGAGAGAGAGAGCGAGCTCCCTCTTGCAGCCTCCTCTGGCTATAGCCAGGGCTAAATAAAATAAAATAAAACTTTTTATCTAATAAGCCTTCTTTGTCCTCTGCTTACTCTAGCCATTTCCTTGGTCACTAGATTCAGTTTTATAGGCATAAAAGAGCTGATTATAGTTTTCATACTAGATGTTTAGATAGCTCAGGGAAAAGGGAGGAGAAGAGGAGTTCAGGTGTCTTTTAGAGATGGATATTTAAAATGATGTTTCGTACTATTCTACTTCAGTGAAAAGCTTTCTCTGAAGTTGAGTTATTAATCCCCTTTCTCTAGATCCAACTATGCTTGTTTAAAAGTTTCCTCCAGGGGCCTGGAGAGGCTCAGAGGTTAAGAGCACTGAATGTTCTTCCAGAGGACCTGAGTTCAATTCCCAGCAAAACCACATGGTGGCTCACAACCATCTATGATGAGGTCTGGTGCCCTCTTCTGTAAAACTGTATGCATAATAAATAAATAAATCTTAAAAAAAAAAATTCCTCCAAAATCTATGTCCTGTAACAGGCAGGCCACTTTGTAGCTGAAAATTTTTCTGGTCTGGCAGCCCTTTAGTACCAAATAAACACACAGTGGCTTATATTAGTTACAAACTCTTTTGTCTATGCTCAGGCTGCTACTAGCTAGCTCTTGCATCTTAAATTAACCCATTTCTATTCATCTGTCTCGCCACATGGTTTGTGGCATTACCAGTTGCATTAAAAATCGCTACCCTGGCGACATTTCACAGCATCTGCTCCCACCCTACCTTTCTCCTCCCTTTATCTCTCTTGGATTCCTCACGTGGTTGTCTCCTGCCTTGCCATAAAACAAAACAGCTTCTTTATTAACCAATGATAACAGCACATATTCTCAGCATACAGAAAGACCATCCCACAGCACTTTCCCTTTTCTGTCTAATAAAAAAAAAAAAAGGTTTTACCCAGCTTGGGATCAGAAACACCCTGGACTGACCCTTCAAACCCCAGTCCATCTATAGGAACACCTGACTCACTCTTGAGGGAGGGGGGACAAAACTGGATTTGGCCGGGAGTGAAGACTGATCTAAGCATTATTGGGCCAGTGTGACCATAGGACTGTCTGCTCCCTGCCAAGGGAGGGGATGGGGAGTTGCAGAGAAGAAAAATGACCAGATGTG
>PVIH01024211.1:0-23221 GCA_004025045.1 Sigmodon hispidus
AGTATAATTATAAATTAAAGCTGGCGTTAGAATTGGAGTATGACTCTCTCCTCTGAACCCAAGCATACTTGTTAAAGGAAAATGCAAAAATCTTTGTATCATATCAGAAAAGCCACCTGATATGGGACATAAGAATAACTAAGAATAAGGGTCTGTTCTATTTTTACTAATCCTGTGCTCAATAAATATTTCTATATTTAGCTTTCTGTACATTATGTTGGGTTTTAGTCTCTTAGCAGTTTTCTGCAGTGATCTATGACAATGCTTAATTGCAAACTCAAAGTATCCAAAAGGAAGATGGGGCCCTACAATAGTGATTTCACATGGACTATGACAAACCCACTAGACTGACAAATACCAACCAAAGTCATATTTGGACTATAAACTGCTTAGGAGAGTTTCAAGGTGGCTAGCTGAGATGAACCAGCTTCACAGACTACTCTAGCCAGGACTTGAGACAAGCTGTGCACTTTCCTGTTATGCAGAGACTGGACAACAAATGATACAGCTATTATATCAGGACTTGACAATTAACAAAACTTTTTTTTAATGATCCCCTAAAGATGCTGAAATTTAAGAACATGGTGTCCACATTCCCAAGAGGTGGGATGGGTAGCTTTTGATCTTTCAATGAGTTGTGAATGATTGTCATTGTTTATGGTAATTGATTAAAAACTGTTATTTGTTATGGTTAGTAAAAAGCTGAACACAGGAGATTAGATTCAAGGTTCTTATTAAAAAAAGAAAAAGAAGAAAGGGGATTCAGATATGATAGAATGGAAGGGTAGATTATTGAATATACTTTTAAAAAGGAATTACTAGCTTTAAATATTTTTAATTGGATTGGATTTTTTGTATCTTGTATACAGATTGTATATATTGATATAAGGTTGAGATTAATTTTGTCACTGTACATATATCTCTATATTTGTTCAAGGTATTATACAGTTCATCTAACAATGTAATACAAATTGCTAGTCCATGAAAGTTATTATTACCAACTAATTAGGATATAAAGAAACACAAGTTAGTTAGACATTACAATCAAACTTATAGTCATATTAGATATTTAGGATATAAAGAAATACAAGTTAGCAGTTAGACATAACAATCAAACTTATACTCATATTAGATATGTTCTCAAGATCAGATATATTTTAGAAGAACAGGTCTTCTTTAAACCCCTTCAGAGATCCATAAAATATGGCATTTAAGATATTTTAAAAACATAGGTTCTTATTATTTTTATGATTGTTGCTACCAGGGACATCTGTTCCTGGCAACACCAACCTACTTCAGAGAAGATTATGGACATCAAAAAAACTCCTACATATGAATTGACCTTCTTTGTGACAAAAGTTAGCCACTGAGGAAGAAAATACTCTTGCCTTGACTGCTGACAGAGTGATGTTCAAAATAGGCAAGCAGGAGACACACACACACACACACACACACACACACACACACACACACACACACACACAAAAGAATTGCCAAATCTTGCCAAGACAAGGTAGGAAAGACTTTGGAAATATTCTACTGCCCAGAGAAGTCTGTCAGACATGCTAGGCCTGCAGGCCGAAGATGGAAGCTTCAACAACACGGAAAAACTATGGGTGACTGTCCAGGCAGCCAGCTGTTTCATTTCTTACATTTTTGGAAGTTGCTTGCTTGTCCATACTATTTACTTAATATTATTTCCTTCTGAGGTCTCTGAGGGTTTTGAAGATGAGATAGTTAATAGTTATAGTTTTCTAGTAACAGTTTTAGAAGAGAAACTCACTTTGAAGTTAAAGTGTATAAGTTTAAGAGACATCAAAATATAGTTTTTAGCTAGTAATATAAGTTAGATACAAAGTGGATTAGGTACAATCCTTTGGACTCACCAAAATAGGATAAATAATGGAATATTTTCTTTTAATTTGTCAATTGTTAACGAATTGGACATTGCTCATGTAATTATTGTTTGTATATAATGTATATAAGTATTGTACCTATTACATATGGTTTTTCTTATGTTAGAACTTTTTTATTTTTGACAAAAAGGGGATATGTGGTAATATGTTACATACTTAATAAAACCTGGAATATGAAGATATCAACCCACAGTCAAACTAGGCAGAGGTAGCGCCAGGAGTTCCAGGGATAACAGAGCAGTGGGAACTCACAGAGCTCTGGAAGTTCTGGATCTCTGAGTACAAGGCCAAACAGCTGGGCTTCAATGGCACACACTTTTAATCCCAGAGAAAGCTGGGAGTGGTAACCTTTGCCTTTAATCCCATAACTCCAGAGACAGAGTTTCTATGTTTTTGTGAGTTCAAGGCTGACCATAAAACAGAGTAGCTCACACCTTTAATTTTAACCTGGATGTGATACAGCTATTCGAGAAGGGTATTTAAGGCAGGCTTAGGAAAACAGCAGCAATTAGAATCTATCAGGAGTGAAGCTGAGGAAACTGGAAGATAGCTGGGTGAGATTTGACTGTGGTGTTTCCTCTCTGATATTTCAGCCTTTCCCTGATATCTGGCTCTTTGAGTTTCTTTCAATACAACCAAAATTCGTGCAGCAATCAGATGGTTTCTCCTTCCTTAATCATTGTATGTTGAGGCAGGGGCTCCTGCTGAACCTGGGCTTCCTTTTTCTTCTAATCCCATAGCTAGCTCCTTCCACATATTCCAGGTCTCTACATTCTGGAACTGGGACTACAGACAGGCCATCACAGACACCCAGCTTTTACAGGATTTCCAGGAGTCCACACTCCAGTTCCCACCCCTGTGCAATAAGTGTGATATCCTCTGAGTGAGTCATCTCTTCAACTCCGTTGAAAACTCTTTATACGGAAATTTGTCTTTTTTTTTTTTGGACAGGGCAATTCCACATTTAAGAACTATTTTTATTGTAGATTTGTTAATAAGGAAATATTGGAAACAAGCCCAATGCCCAAGGGAAGTTTACTTGCCAGATAAACACAGCATATCAACTGAACCACTGTGGGATGGTTCAGTATTCAATGTCTGGGAGGGCTCCTGGCATAAAGTGGGCCACACCAGCAGGTGTGGATTAATGAATGAGTTCAAAAAGAACTTGCTGTATTTTATCTTTTTATCATTTATTCAGCAGTCATTATCTGGGGGCTATTACATAAACAAACCCAGTCACTTCCCTCACCAAACTTATGGACTGTTAGAAAAGATAGTCCCAGGGGAGAGACCTGAGATGGTTTGTTGAGGGAAGGCATTTGGTGCCAAGATTGATGACCTATGTTCAATGCCTGGGACCCAGGTGTTAGAAGGAGAGAAAAACTTCCACAAGTATTCTCTGACATCTACACATGCATGCTTGGCTCACACATACACATATATGCACACAGACACAAATAAGTAAACATAAATAATAAAATATAATCATAAACTTAACAAAATTAAAATACAAGGATGGAAAACCATTGCTGTGGAATATTGTCCTTGTACACTGTAAAGATTTGTTGCTTGTGTTAGTTTAATAAAATGCTGATTGGCCAGTAGGAAGTATATGTGGGGCTAGCAGACTAGGAGAATTCTGGGAAGTGGAAGAGCAGAGACAGATGCCAGGAGATGCAGAGAAAAGCAAATAATGCTGTTCTGAGAAAAGGTACCAACCACATAGCTAAACATGGATAAAAATCATGGATTAGTTTGAGTGTAAGAGTTAGCAAGTAATGAACCTGAGCCACAGCTTGTAATTAATATAAGCCTCTGTTTATTTCAGACTGAACAGCTGCAGGATTGGACAGGTGAGGCAGAGAAATGTCTTTAAAAAATATTTGCTTATTATGTATACAGTATTCTGCAGGCATACCTGAAGGCCCTCTCTCATTCTAGATGGTTGTGAGCCACCATGTGGTTGCCAGGAATTAAACTCAGGACCTCTGGAAGAGCAGTCAGTGCTCTTACCTTCTGAGCCATCTCTCCAGCCCCCAGAGAAACTTCTTACTTTCAATTATTCATCAGTAGGTGAAGAAAGCAGTTCAGCACAAGCATGAGGACCTGAGTTCAAATCTTTGTACCCACATGACACTGGGTATCGTAATTTCTGTAAACATAACATTTCTTCAGGAGATGGAGGCATGGAGGTGCGCACACACACACTCAGAGACCCCTGTGACAAAGTGAAGACTGAACACTCTCTGCATGTACCTGTGGCCTCTGTGCTTGTATTTACACACAGATATACAAAAGGTTATATAAGTGTACACATATTATTCAAATAATGGGGAAACAATGTGTATTATAAAGACATATAAACAAATGTGTACATACTGTAGGGAAAAAAGGGCCACCTGACCCTGAAACCAGAGCCAAAAGGTTAAAAAGAGCCAATGAAAGAAACACACCCTGACCCTGAAACCAGAGCAAAGAAACACTGCTGGGTCCTGAAACCAAAGCTAACGAAACACATTCTGCACCTGACCAACTCAGCATAAAGAAAAAACAACCAATCCCTGATCATGAAACCAAGCAATTCCTGAGCATGAAATCCAGCCAATCTCTGAGTTTTTCTAAGTTCAGTAATTGAAATTGGACCAATTCCCACCCTGAAAATCTTTACTTGGAAAACTCCACTCCTAAGAAGCCATATATAAACCTTGTACCTGCTGGGAGCTGTCTTTTCTCACCACTCCTCCTGGATTCCTCCCTCTCAATAAATCTCTTTGAATGAGTGGATCTGGGCAGAGAAGTAACTTTTTCTGGAGCAGGAGCAAAACTGCTACATTCCTGTGGGGAAAACCTTCTTAGCAGAGTGAAATAGAGAAGTAGGCTCTCTTGGAGAGGAGCTGAACTGCTACATTCCTGCAGAGGAAACATCCCCTGCCAGAACAGAGCTGTAGGGATTACCTGGCTTTTGATGGCCAAGATACTTTTCCCTTCCTAGCTAGTGGTATAGCCTGGCTTCTGACAGAGAGGATACCTTTCCCTCCAGAGCTGTAACACTTATATGTACTATTACACATATATAATTAATTTCTTGAAAAGATTTGTTTGAATCTGTGTTTAGTGTGACCAGATGTGACTTATACTATCTTTGTAAGACCTCTGAATTACTTGAGATTTTCTTTCAATAAGTACATATTTTATATTTTGACAAGGGTATGTATACATGTGTATTTAAAACCTAAATAAGTGGATTTTATACCATTTCAGTGGTTTCAGGACAAAAAAAGGGAGGCAGTGGAGCTACCTATCTGGCTTTTTAACAGTCTCTAAGATTTCCACACCTAGTGCTACACCACTTTTGGTGGTGCTGGACCACCAAAGTGGGTCCAGGTGTTTCTGTGAAGTCTTCAGATGTAAAGTTCATCGTCAGTTGACTTTAGATGTTTTTATAGGTGTGTCTGACCTATCAGGTTGGTGTTTTGTCAGAAGTTTGAGTTTCAAGCAGTAGCCTTGGATCTTTTTACACAATGAAGTCATAGTTACCATTTGTAAACTGCCTATGGCAGTGCCTGAGGGCCATCTCTAGAAGCTAACATCGGACAGTTATATTAACAGGAACTTCAGAGCTACAACCATAAGAAACTGAGTTCTGCAATAACTAGGGGACATTAAAAGAATCTCAACTCTCAGTTAGGGACTGATGCTTTTATTCCTGCGTGATGGGTACAGACTTAGAACTCAAGGGAATTGTGAGATAATACATTTGTGTCCCTTTTTTTTTTTTTGAGAAATGATCTCACCATGTAGCCTAGGCTGGCCTCCAACTCTGTCTTTTTTTTTTTAATTACAAGAAATTGTTTTATATGTATAGGTGTTTTGTCTGTGTATATGTCTGTTTATCTTGTATATGTGTGTGCCTGGTGCCCACTGAGGCCAGAAGGGGGAGATAGAGCCTCTGGAATTGGAATTACAGAGCGATGCTATTTACCACTCTAGAGATGATCAGACCTGGAAGAAAAGGGAATAAATGAGGGTGACTAATGTCCCATGTAATCAAGTTTATTCAGAGCATCAGACAATTTATACTCTGCAGGTTAAGAGGAGTCCCAGGAGTAAAGTGTACAATGACAAGGGTAAGCCACACATGGTGGGCAAAACACACATGGCAGAAATGTTTTTTCATAGAGGCATATAAATAAATAATAGCCAGTGGTAATGAATAACCTAAAGTAAACTCATTCGTATCTACTATACCTGGGAAGGGCACAAAAGCATAATCCAAGAACAATTCCGTGTTTTTGAAGAAACTTGATTTCTTGGAGCTTCCTCACAAGCACTCAGAAATCTCCATTCTTGAACATTCTTCAACAGTTATAAGCCACCATGTGGATGCTCAAAATTGAACCTGGGTCCTCTGTTCTTAGCCGCTGAGCCATCTTGCTGGTCCCTGGTTCCCAACACTTAATCCTTTTTCTTCAGCTGCTGAGTGTTGAGACTGCAGGTGTGTACCACCACCAGATCTAGCTTTTGTGTTGTTTTAAATCCTTGTTTCACTACATGACTTTTTTTTCCTTTAAGTCATTGATAGCTGTAATCCAAAACTATTTAATGAACAACTCCAGAAGTAAACAAAAGTTGAAATAATTTATCCCAGGGTAGTGTTACAACAATCTGCTTTGCTTTTATGGCTGTGGATTTCTTACTGTCTCTAAATTATGAGGTCAATTTTGCCAGCGGTATTAGGAATAGGAAAGAATGTGGTTTATGTAATGTTTGGTGCTGTCTGATTTTAGGCATCTGAGGAACATCTTGGAGCATATGTTTAGGTGATGAAGGGTGTGCTAGTGAACTTTCTGTCCCAGTAATAAGTACTAGAGGTGATCATCTTACAAAGAGACAGGATTTCTTTTGGCTCACCATTTTGAAGGTTTTAATTCATGATGAGTTGGGCATAAACTCTCCAAACAGCATTGCCAACTGGAGAACAAGTGTTTAGAGCCAGTGGGAGATATTTCTCATTCAAACCATAGCAACTATGTTGCTTAGGCCCTTGGTACAGCAGAAGGTCGTGGTGGGACCACAGTAAAGCAAAACTAATCTTCTATGAAGGGGAAGCACAACAGAGGAAGTGGGCTCAGTGCTTGAGCACTTGCCTAGCAAGTGTGAGGCTCTGAGTTCAAGTCCTACTACCCCATTCAAAACAAACAGCTACTACAACAAAACAATAGAAGTGACCTGACTATTCCCAACTTTTAAGAGGTCCTGCCTCTTAAATATTTCATCCCTTCCCAATAATGTCCACAGGGAATGTTCCAGCCTACTAACATTGTAGTAGTAGGTATTAGGAATCAAATGATTCCTGATTGGGCCAACAAGATAGCTACCAAGTAATGACCTGGGTTTGATCCCCGAGACCCATATAGTTGAAGGAGAGAATTGACTCCAGCAAGTTCCTCTTCCAACTCCATAAGGGCCCTATGACACGTGTGTCTTCACTCACAAATAAATACATGCAATTTAAATTTTGTTCATGACCTGTGGATTGGTGTACTTGTCCCCAAGCTGATACTTAGGTGCTTTATAAAAAGTTGAGAAACTGTCTACTGCCTAGGAAGCAACTAGGCAAACAAAAAACCTGTATCTAGTGCAGTCACTGTCGTGGTTTAAATGAGAATGTCCCCCATAGTCTCAGGTATTTGAACACTTGGGTCCCCAATGCATGGCACTGCTTGGGGATGCTTAGGAGATGTGACCTTGTTGAATGGAGTATGGAATTTGTGCCATTACCAGTATGTTCTCTCTGCTTCGTGCTTGAAGTTCAAGATGTGGGACTTCAGCTCCGGTACTGCCCTGCTGTGGATGCTGTTTCTCCATGCCACAACAGATTCTTATCCCACTAGAACCACGAGCCAAAGAAACCCCTCCCATAAGTCGCCCTGGTCATGGTGTTTTATCACAGAGATGGAAAACCAGTGAATAGTCATTCCGTCAGTACCACCTCGCCCAGACTAAAGAGTTCCTCATTGCTGCAACATGATCCTGCAGTTGTCTGGGAAACATTGGTCTTGCCACAGGTCTTGTCCTTGTCATTGTTTCCTCTTCATTCCTTTGGGGAAGCAATTGTTGCAGCCCAGGAGCGCCTCTGTCCAGTGCTCAACTGTGGTTTTCACATCCTGTAGAATTGGAATAGAATGTTCTCCTCTGTTTCTGCTCCGTGTGTGCTGTCTCAGTTACTTTTTATTTCCCTGTGAGGAGACACCAGGACCAAGACAAATTATAAAAGAAACCATTTAATTGGGAGTTTGCTTATAGTATCAGAAAGTGAGCTGGAGAGCATCATAGCAGGGAGTGTGACAGCAGGCCGGCATGGCACTGGGGCAGTAGTCAAGAGCTTATGTTTGATGCACAAGTTGGAGTCAAAGTGGAAAAGTGGGCCTGCTGTGAGCTTTTGAAACCTCAAAGCCTACCCTATGACACACCTTCTCCAACAAGGCCACACTTTCTAATCCTTTCCAAAACGGTTGAGCCTGTGGAGGTGTGCTGGCTGATCAGCTTGATACACAAGCTAGTCATCTGAAAGGAAGGGGCCTCAACTGAGAAAATGCCTCCACAAGATCCAGCTATAAGGCATTTTATTATTTAGTTATTCATGGGGGATGGCCAAGCCCATTGTAGGTGGTGCCATCCCTGGGCTGGTGGTCCTGGGTTTTATAAGAACACAGACTGAGCAATCCATGGCCTCTGTATCATCTCCTGCTTCCAGGTTCCTGTCCTGTTTGAATTTCTGTTCTGACTTCCTTCAGTAAATGAACAGCAATATGTAAATGTAAGCAAATTCTTTTCTTCCCATTTTGCTTTTAGTCATGGTGTTTTGTCATGGCAATAGAGACCCTAAGACAAGTTGGTACCAGTGTGGGGTATTACTATGACAGATCTGACCATGTTTGGGGGCAGGACTGTGGAAAGACTTTGGAACTTTGGGGTAGAAAAACCATTGAGTGTTGAGAACTCAGTGGGATGTTCTGTAGAACCCTGGAAGGTAAGAATGTTGAGCAATGTAGATGACTGAGGCCTGTGAAGTTTCAGAGGGACGTTTAAAGACTCTGTGGTTTACTATTTTGACTTAAGAGTCTGGTTAGTAGTGATTAACAAGATACCCAAACTACTAAATCAAAACCTTTGCTTTGCTGGGATACTCGATGCTGGTCTGCTGGAGCTAAGAATTTAGCAATGAGTAAGAGAGACCAGCATTATTAAAGTGAAATCTTTTGGGAAGTCCCCTACCCCAGAGTCAGCACACACAAGCTGTGTTCTAGAAGCACTCAAGTTTGTACCTCACACTGGCAACCAAATTTGGTAGCATAAGAGTCATCCAGTTGCTACCAGTTTTGAAGTCATGGAGAGCAGCTGCGGCTTGGCACTATGAGAAGCCAAGAGAGGACATTGGTGAAGGTGCAGCCTCAGTGGCAGTTGAAGGCCCAAGACTGAAGGGTTATGCAAAGAAGTTGAAGATTCACACCATGAAGAGATCCTATGAGAGGCTATTGGTAAGAGTGCAGCCCAGTCTCAGCAGAAGACCCCAGTGTTTTGGAGATGCCAGTACCATGGAATGATCACCACCAACAGCAGCAGCAGTGGAATAGAGCTGGCTGGAACCTAGAAGACAAACTGTGTGTGCTGCAGAGGGCAGAGCCAGAGAAGTGGCTCAAGCTCCTTGGAGGAACCCAGAAGATTATGAATGGATTCCAGATAAGTGGACATTAAGTTATTTATACTTTTGGTTTTGCTTGGTTCCAATGGTGATGGTGATTGTATCCTGGTTATTTCCTCTTGAAGAAGGTATTTAATTTTGATTTTTATAGGACTTCATAGCTGAAAGACAGAAATTTTAAGAGATCTTGGATTTTTAGAGAGATTGGATATTTTAAAGAATAAAATTTTAATGTGTTTGAATTTACAAAGATGGTAGGGTTTTTAAATTTATATTTTTAATGTGAAATCTTGTGGATGAATGAGAATGAAAGGTAGTGATGTGTTTATGTGTCAAGTGGGCAAGGGGTCAGTTGTACTGACTGGTCTTAATGTCAACTTGACGCAAGCTAGAGTTATCAGAGAGGAAGGAGCCTCACTTGAGAAAAGCCTCCATGAGATCCAGCTGTAGGGCATTTTATTAATTAGTGATTGGTGGGGGGGGCCCAGCCCATGGTGGGTGGTGCCATTCCTGGACTGGTGGTCCTGGGTTCTATAAGAAAGCCGGCTGAGCAAGCCATGGGGACAAGCCAGTAAGCAGCACCCCTCCATAGCTTCGCCATCAGTTCCTGCCTTCTTTGAGTTCCTGTCCTGACTTCCTTTGGTGATGAACAGTGAGACGGAAGTATAAGCCAAATAAACTCTTTCCTCCCCAACTTGCTTTTTGGCCATGGTGTTTTTTGCAGCAATAGAAACCCTGACTAATACAAGGATATTCTCATTCAAACAACCACATATGCCATTGTCTTTTGTTTTTTTTAGTGCTTGTAGTTACTATAATGGTTGGGCAAAGTCTGAAGCAGTGTTTAGGGAAGAGTCTCAGACTCTAACATAAAAGCTTGACTTTCATGCAAGGGACCAAGCATCTTACTCTTTTGAATAAGGCCACTTAAAGAAATCAGCCTACTGGAGCTGGGGCTATAGCTCAGCAGGAGAGCACTTACCCTGCAAATCCCTGGGTTTCATCCCGTACTAATTTATTTGAATAAATAAATCAAAACCAATAATCTACAATGAGAAGTTGCATTTCACTTGTGTAAACTACCTGTTAAATAAAGTTTATTATGAATGTTTTATTTCAAGAAGGAAAATGCATCACAAACATCAATGAAGTGTGGAATTGAACTCTCTTCTCCTTCCTTTAGAGTATGAAGCCGAGATGCCTACCCTTCCAGAAGGATATAAGGTGAAACAGGAAGCTGCCGTGAGCTCCGTGAGTATTGCCCCACCCTCAGTGAGAGCATCACCAATAACCCTAGGGTCACATCCTGGCTTGGGAGGGAGAGAGGGGACACTGGAGCTGGAAACTGCAATATGGTTCTTCTGAGAATCGAGTGACTTAAAAACCATCATATACCCACTTTGAACCTTATGATAGATTCTATTAAATAGGACAATTTATATTTCCTTCTGGCCAGCTTATACTGTAAAGGATGTTTACAGTATATCTATGTAGTGACAGTTGTGGTTAGAGCAGGTTTATCTGTGTGCTGAAAGAGGACCAGTAGTCAAGAACAGAGTACCCTTGGAAATATACCTTGGAATTGTATACATTTGACAGCCCTAATTTTTTTTTTAAAGACTCAAGAGTTGAAGGGACTGAACAAGGTCACAGGAATAGAACCAAACCTGAATTCTGTAGATTTTAAGTAATTTTTAGTGCAGCAGCAACTTCTGTCAGATTCTTGTATTTAAAAATCTTTCTTGTTCTGTGACTGTTCTTTTTTGCTAACATCCTGTTCTAGGTTGGGGGTGCAATTCTTACACAAATTTTTCTGCAGATACTAATTGTTGTTCTCTTTCCTGAGTTATTTTTTCAAAGGATAGATGTTCTATTTATTGTTTTAGATTTTGCTTCTTAGACAGCATCTCACTATATAGATGGGACCAGGCTGGTGTGGAACTTCACATGTAGTTTAGATGACCTTAAACTCTTGATTCTTCTGCCTCAGCTTTCAAAGTCCAAGTGCAAAGGTCAAAAATCCAGGGGGCTGAAGGTGCAAGTTCCAGGGTCAAAACACTGTAACAAGGAGTCCTAACATCTAAGCCAGGTGCACATTAAAGGCACGTGACTCTGGGAGAGAGAAATTTCACTTCCTTCCACTTTTCTGGTGCCTGCCTTGGGTGGTGCCTGTCTCCCAGTGAGGGTGAATCTTCTTGAGCTCAGCCCCAACTTTAGTCTCTGATCTCCAGATCACCTTTACAGATACACATGTGATCTCAGTCTGCCTTGGTGTATTCAATTTGGCATCTAAAAGTTGCCATTGTAGCTGGTAAGCTTGCTTTCCTGTACTGCTATGTGCATGGCTTTGCTTTCTGGATGGAGCTCTTCTATGAATAGAAAAGCACTGTCTAGGTGCTCATGGGAGAGGTTACCTCTGGAAGACTTCTTCAGGGTGGCCAGGAACAGGGTCAATATTTCTATGTTGGGCAGCAGACCTCCAAATCAGAAGTGGGTTCTGGAGTGCCAATACAATATCACACAGGAGTTCTCTTTTTCAGGCTTTGCTTTATCTGTTTATAGAAGAGTCACTGGGGAGGTTGGGGAGCCAACAGGACATACTGGTGCAAAGGGAGCTCCTTGGACATCAAGAGGGGCCAGCAGTCCGAGGGAAAATGTGGGCAGCAGCCATGTTTCACTTGGTCCTCTGGGGTGGCCTTGCGTTTCTCCTTCTCACTGTTGTAAAGCCCAGGAGTTCTGAGTGCCACGCCCCTTGGAATTCTACTGGGAAGAAGGACTAGTATCCTCTGGGGCTGTTTCCTCCTATGGCTTCCCCCACTTTCTCTCTTGATCATCCAAACTGCCTTCATCCCTGTTTCTTTTTCCCATTTTCATATGTGGTATTTTTTGTACATGTGTGGTGCACGTTTGTATGTGTATAGGCACACATGCGGGGTGCACATGTGTGCATCTGAGATTCATGTCAGGGATTGTCATCCTATCATGGTTGCACCGAATTTATTGACAAGAGTTTGCAGATGCAGCCTTGCTATACCAGTTTCCCTGGGGACCCTCTCTCCACCTCAGAGGCTGGAATCACAGGGGCTTGTCATACGCGCATGGTTTTCACATGGGTTCAGAACTCACACTTGCAGGACAAGAGCTGTGACCACTCTCTGCTTCTGTTTTGGTTTGTTGGCCAATGTCTCGACCACAGATGGTCTTGTGGTCCCTTTTTCCTACTAAGGTTTCTAACTTCACTCTCATTTAATTTTGTCTTTTTTTTTTTTTTTTTTTTTTTTTTTTTTTTTTTTTTTTTTTTTTTTTTTTTTTTTTTTTTTTTTTTTTTTTTTTTTTTTTTTTTTTTTTTTTTTTTTTTTTTTTTTTTTTTTTTTTTTTTTTTTTTTTTTTTTTTTAACTTCGTACCAAACCCTAACTCTTGCACTTGCTAGGCAGGTACACTACCACTGAGTTAAATCCCCTACCCTTGCTCTTCTAAAAGCATGCAAAAAGGGAGATGAACAGTTTTATTCAGAATGTCCCGCAACCTGTCTATCCGTCAGAAGTTCATTCCCTTATAAGGTTATAAAAGAAAATCAGGCATTGTGGCACACACTTTTAATCTCAGCACTTGACTGGCAGAAGCAGGCTGATCTCTGAGTTCAAGACCACCCTGGACTACACATTGATTTCTAGGACATCCAGGACTACACAGAAAGCCTTGTCTTGAAAAAGCCAAACACTGATAAATAATAATAATAATAATGATAAAGCCGAGGGCCGACTCTGTGGCTCAGTGGGTAAAGGTGCTTGCTGCTAAGCTTGACAACATGAATTCAGATCCTGAGACTCAAAGGGTAAGGGGAGAGAGCTGATGTCCACAGAGTGTCCTCTGACCTCCACATGGATGCTGTGGCATGGGTGTCCCCCCCAATAAGTTGAGTTTTAAAATTGTAAAGTAATGAAAACCCAATTATCAAAGCTGTTTTAGAACTCACTGCCCTTCCCCACTGCCTGTAGGTCACACCACTGGAAGAACTGGTTCCTCACGGCTTCAACATGGAGCACTACCTCCCAGTGCACCCATTTCCGGTGATGTCTCCTGTGCCTTGTCCTCCCAAGAAGGCAGAAACAGTAGAGCCCAAGACCTGTAAGTAAGGAGGCGAGCCTTCATCTTCTGCAGTTTGGGGTGTAATATTCATGTGAGCTCACAGGGTAGATTGGGGGTGATCAGACAGGCCAGTATGTATGTACATTGTAGTTCTTTGTTTTGTTTTGTCTTTTGAGATAGGCCTGGAACTCCCCAAATGGGCTAAGCTGGCCAGGTGAGCTACAGGCATCCCCTTCCCCAGCACTGGATCACAAACCCACACTGCCACACCTGGCTTTGATCACATTGTTGCAAGGGGTTGAACTCAGGCCCTGAGCTAAGCACCTCCCCAGCCCCATAGTCCTCATTTGTAAGAGGAATGTTCTTGGATGGCTGATGTCTTTGCAAAGTTAGCATGTAGCAGAGAGATCGTAGCAAGCACTGTGATTCTGGACTAAATACTGAGCTAGAGACAGGAAGGGTGAACGGACTGCACAGGGTGGAAGAAAGTGTCCTGTTGTCAGGTCTCCAGGCCAGCCTGCTGGTCCCTAAGCTCATGAAGCCTCCCCATGCTTTTTCTCTTTGTTTATTTCCTGCCTTCTGCCCTGGGCTCTGGTCAGGCACTGCCTCCCTCCCTCTCTGTTAAGCAGCAAATGGTTTTTTCAGATGAACCTCGGTCTTTTGGGATTTTCAGTGGAAATATTCTTGTTTCAGGTTCCCCCAAAGATTATCTGGAAATGTTCATCTTTCCAGTTCTGCTCCCTGGAATGGCCAACCTGCTTCACCAAGCAAAGAGAGAGAAGTGTTTTGAGGTCAGCGGTTTGGTGGGATGTGGTATTTTTAAGTTCCTGCTCATTCATTTCAGTCTGATGGCAGCCCACGAGCTTGGTACCATTGCATTACTAGTCTCAAAAATGACCCCTTTGCCAGGAAAGCCTAAGTTTGGGCCACTTACCCCCGTCTACCGTCCATCTGCAACTTCTCCGACTACATAAACCTAACTTGTACTGCCAGCTCTGACCCCCTGGGGCCCCGAGCGGTTATCTGCTGCCTCGCCTTCCTGCCCGCTCTGCTGCTGGGCAGTTTTACATCAAGCAGGTCTGTTAGCTCTTGTGTTTGTCGTGAGTGCCAGTTAACACTTTGTGATGTACTTTCACTTGTGTGGCTGTGACAGTACCCTGACCAAGTCTGACACGGGGAGAAAGAGATTTATTTGGCTTATAACTCTCAATCCACTGCAGCTGAGCAGCCACAGTATAGAACCTGAAGGGACTTGTTCTATATCCCCCACTGCAGGGGAAATCAATGCACACAGACCCCCTGGCTTCGGCCAGCTTTCTCCTCTCGTATACTGTTGAGGAGCCTCTGCTTCGGGAATGGTGCTGCCCACAATGGACTGTGTCTTCCTACATCAATTAACAGCCAAGGCAGCCATCCACTGACAGGCTCACTGACCAACGGGCTCTAGACAATTCCTCATTAAGACTTATCTGAAGTGACTCTGGGTTGTGTCAAATTGACAATTAAAACCAGCAATACACCATGCTTGCTTCTTATTTGTCTCTGGATTGATCTCGCTCCTTTGGCCTCTCCTTTCTCCATTTTTTTTTTTTTTTTGCTAACTTAGATTTTATTTTTACTTTATTTTATTTTATTTTATTAAAAAAGCAAGAATCTCGGGCTGGAGAGATGGCTCAGCGGTGAAGAGCACTGACTGCTCTTCCAGAGGACCAGGGTTCAATTCCCAGTATCCACATGGCAGCTCACAACTGTCTGTAGTTCCAGTTCTAGGAAAACACCAAGGCAAATAAATAAAAAAGTTTTAAAAAAACAAAAAACAAAAAACAGAATCTCATGTACCCCAGTCTCTCCTCAAAGTCCTTATCTTGAAGTCCTGGTTCTTGTACTTGACCCCCCAGCTGGTATCAAAATGCTATGTGACTGCCTCCAGCCTCCATGTAACTACTCTGGGAGAGGTGTGGTGTGCACCAGGTGCTCAGCACACACACTCATTGTGCTGAAGCTACTTCAGCCCATCACTGATCCTGTCAGCCTGCACAGAGACCCTCAGGGCTCTTCTCTGCCTCTCACAAAATGATTTGGAGGGCTACCACATTGTTTTGAAAACTAGATCTTGAGAATCTCCTGTGGATAATTTCAGCTGCTCTTGTAGAATGGTAATGGCCCCATGCTCACAAGACAGGGGTTCACAATACACTGGCTCTGCACCAGCTCTTCTCTAAGAGCTTCTGCATCCTTTATTTCAATGTTCACATCAGCTCCAGGAAATTGTTTGAGGGGGTATTGCCCGTGTCCAGTAGAAGAAAAGAGGGAAGGGTGCAGGACTTCACAGTGTGTCCAGGATTCAAATCCCAATGAAATGATTTAAAATGGCAATAAACTGTAGGCAATGATTATGGTGAAAGGCAGTTGGCAGACAAGGCCTTATCACATGGTTGGCCTTCAGATGACCCCAAAGGGTCACTGCCTGAGATGAACTTGTCCTCCTTCAATGGTACTTTTCTATGCTGTAGACAGTTTTCATGTGCTCTACAAAATGGTTGGCTTTTGTTTCGAGGGACTTTGACATTGCCCCTCTCCCCCAGTCCTTACTGTGACTCACCCCTATGCTCCCTATGGGGAGCAAGTCCTCCACTTGCTCATCGCTTGGATTCACGTGACATAATGTTCCTCCTGGTAGACTTCCCCATGACAGTTGTGTCTTTTCTTGAAGCAAAATGAATTAGAAGACATTGGTCATAGTTATGGGTTCTCCCCCTCCACACACACCATTTCATTGTTTTGTTTGAGGCAGGGCCTCGTGTAGCCCAGGCTGGCCTCAGCCTTACTCTGTGATCACCTTGAACTTCTGATCCACCTGCCTTTGCCTCCTGAGACCTAGGACTACAAATGTGTGTTATCATGTCTGATTTTAAGCATCGATGGGGATCAAAGCCGGGTTTTATGTGTGCTAGGCTGCTCTCTACAAACTGAGCAGTATTCTCTACCCTACTGGTAGGAATTGGCATAGCATACTGTGTTAGTCAGTTTTCTGTCACAATGAAATCCCTGAGATAATCAACTGATAAAGAGAAGCATGTTTGGGTTTGGCTCACAGTGTTGGAGATTCCCCAGGCACCACACCGTGGTGGCAGCAGAGGGCAGAGTGAAACCGCTCACATCACACTTAGAGACCAGAGAGGGTGACACACCCTGTGACCCAGACTTGGTATTAGATCCAGCTCTCCCAAGAGCATCACCCTGAGGATTGGTTACCTTGAACACTTGGGCTCCCTTGCCATGTGTCAATGGCAAATCCACAGATGAAGCCAAGAGCCCCTAACCTGGCTTTCAAGGCCCTCTCCAAGCCTCCCTCCCCCTCCTTCCCTTCCTCCTTCTCTGGCTCTTCTTCCCGGGTCCCTGCCCCCCCCCCCCCAGCTAAACTGATGCCCCTGTACCAGTCCCTCTGCTCAGGCCTCTGTATGTCTGCTCCTCCTCGTTTTAGAAATCATTCCCTGCGCTCCTGTCCTCGCCGTAGTTAAGTGCCACTTGTTTTCCAGACTCAGCTTCAGACACCTCTCTCAGGCTCCCAGCTCCCTGGAGGCCCAAAGGAGAGGCAACTGATCCCAGCTCTCAGATTTCAGAGCACCCATCTGTTCCTCATTTTATGGTAAATTCAGACAGCCTCAATTAAGACATTCTTAACCCACAGATATTTAATTTTATACATGCCTGCCTTCCCAGCTATGTGAAGTGTTCTGAGGACAGAGGCCCTGTCGTAGTTTTGTACTTCTCAATGCTCAGCACTACTCTGCAGAGCCCCAGCACATAGTAAACACAGAGCTGGTCCTCAATGAGGGTACACAGTTGAACATCAAAGATGCACAGTTGTTACTATGTCCTTGGCTAACACCCATCTTCCTTTGGAAGGCCATTCTGTTGGACTTACTCCCTGGAGAGAGGTTCTGGACGGGCGAGGGAGCAAGACATCTGTTCCCAAGTTTTAGTCAGTAGCTGGAGAAAGCTCAGGGACCAGCAGATGGTCCAGCCTGATCCCCTAACAGTAATTTGCCATCAGTAAATCAGGCTGTGGTGAGGAACGAGACTCTGGAGTCAAAGCTATGTAATTCTGAAGTCTGTCTCTGGCTGGTGTCATGCCATATACTTGCTGTCTCAGCTTCTTAGGACAAGTTGAAGACTGGCCTTCGTGGCTTGGGGTGATGATATCTCAGAAATGAAATTTAAAAGGGGCCAGGGGTATAGATCAGCAGCACAGCTCTTTTCTAGCATGTACAAGGCCCTGGGTTCAAACCGTGAGCACCAAAGGGGAAAAAAGCATGATATCTGCTTGGGACTATCTCATAAACTGTGAGTTAACTCCCATAAAGCACCTGGTGCCTTTCACCCTCCCAATCATTGCAGTTTCCATGCTCATGAAATGAGGGCAATCACAGTGCTGCCCAAGGGACTCTTACCATGGGGAAACAAGGCTCTGGTGCAGTGTTGGGGCAGAACAACCAGAAACTACAGAGATCTCAATAAGTGTTAGCTCTGTATCAGGTTAGTGGCCCTGTGCAACAAGAGTTTCTCCCATGTGACCTACCACTTGTTTCTGGTCCCTGGTGTGACTAGCCGGGGGAGGGATGGGGTAGGAGAACTAGTACTACAATTTCAGGTTTGTTTTGTTTTTCACGGGAAAAAGGAAACAGGGTCTCATTCCTACCTGACAAGCAATACCTCACTGATATCTAGAAGGCTCTCCGTCTTTATCAAGAACCTGCTAGATCCTGAGCAATTCTTCTCTGGCCTTGAGCTTGCACTGCTGCTCAGCAAAGCCAGGCCGGCACTGGGCCTCCCCTCCCCGACAGTGCAGGTCAGTTGTCGTCCATGGTCCTGGGGCCTAGAGGAGGACAGAGCGTCATCTTTCCACCCATGTAAGGCATGACTGGGCTTCACATTGTTCTGTTGGAAATGATTAGTTTCGCCACATGGGCCTGGTGCATTCAAACAGAGGCACTTCCATGCTTCCCTTGCCTTGCTACGCCATACCCAGCCAGGCCTCGGTGAACAGTGTTCCCATTAATTTGCAGCTTTGCTGAGGTAGACTGTAAACCAAAAAGGCCAGAGAGGTGATTGGCAGCAATTCCAGTATCACAATTGAGGAGAGTCTCCTCTCTCCTCTGTTTTACTTGCTGTTGTGGTAGCCATTGAGAATACAGGGCCTGGGGAGACAGCTCAGCCAGTAAAATGCTCACTATGTCAGCATGAGGAGCTGAGTTCGATTCCCAGCACTGGGGAGGCAGAGGCAGGGTGAGCCCTGGAATAGTCTAGCCAGCCTAGCCAAATAGTAAGCCCAGGTCCCAGAGAAAGACCCTGTTGCAAAATAACAAGGTGGAAGGCACCTGAGGAGGAATGACACCCAAAGCTGTCCTCCAGCTTCCGTATACACACACACACACACACACACACACACACACACACACACACCCCTCAGATACAAAGGTTAAAAGAAGAGAGGAGAGAGAAATATTCAGGGAAGTGAGAGAAGCCATCACCTCAGTCTGTTGTTTGTGGCCGGCCTATTAGCATTGGCCAAGTGCTTCCCCTTAATCAGCGAGGTCCTCCCTGAGAAGAACTTTCTAGACTAGACTCTTTTCTTCACCCTCACCCCTCTTGGAGGAAGATCTGAAAACTCAGGCAAGTTGACTGTTACCTGGGATCACCCAGCTATCAAGTGACAGAGGACATCTTAGGTGATCCCATCTAGGGCTTGTCTCTCCACATACACAGAACTGAAGGCCGCACTCAGCACAGACCCCGGAAAGGCCGCTGCGTTTGGATTATGAAGGCTAATCTGCTTCAGATTCTCACTTCCTGCTCACAGGCTCAATGGCTTCCAGACACTCCACGGTCCCTCTTAGGGTATACCCTCCCTTCTCTCTGTGGTGTCAGACAGATGCCAGGTGCAGCTGACTGTAGTGGGAACGAGGCTGGAGGGAGCTTTCTGAGCCCAGCATTGTTCCTGGATTTGTCTTGTCACTTCAGTCCTTGTCACCGAATGAAAAACCAGATGACCTCGCAGTCACTCATCTGTGTGTCCTTGTGTGGAAGCCAGAGGTCCACTTCAAGTATCCTCCTTGATTGCCTTCCACCTTATTTTTTGAGACAGTTTCTCTGAGTGAACGTGGAACTTACATTCTGAGCTAGTCTGGTTGGCCCCCGAGCTTCGGATGAGAACAGTACACACATGCACCACCGTGTCCAGCTTTTATATGGGTCCTGGGGATCCGATCTGTGGTTCCCCTGCTTGGGCAGCAAGCGTTTTTACCCTCTGAGCATCTCCCCGATCCCACCCTTTTCTTTACGTTGCTGCTGGACAGGGTAGATTCAGTGTGCTGAAGCCTTTTCTTAAATTGAACCCAGAATAGGACATGATGAGACAATGCAATGAGCACGGTACAGTCTTTGCAAAATCATACAGCATGTCTGCAGGTAGACTCGCAACGTGGCTCAGTGAATAAGAGTTCAGGGCCTAGCACACACCACACAGATTCTTACACAAGGCTATCTGCGTGTGAATGAAATCAAGTGATGATGGGCCCCAGACATTGTGCACACAGAGCGTCTGTCTTCTTAGGACCTGGCCCTGTCCTGAAAGCCACAGATGCTAGCAAACCCTGTGGTGGGTGAAGGGTGATGGAGAGGTGGTTCTTACCTCTCACCTGTGTGTCTGATATTTCTCACAGGATTGACTGGAAAGGAACATGGAGAGTGGAATCGATGCTGGATTCCTATTGGGACCTAGGGCAACTGTGTTCACAGTGTGTCTTTTCGTTCACTCTGCTGTTATTCTACTAATTTACACCCTTCAGAGGGTATGAAATCATCTAGAAAGGCTGTAATTAAGATTTCACATTGAAGGTTGCATATCTGATGTTTCATAAATAATTTTGAAACAAAGGAACAAAAAACAGTTTTCAGCCCCAGGCAATGACAAACTGCTTTCAAAGAATCCAAGGTATTTCTGTGTACACTAGAGATTAACGAGGCAGGCTTGTGCCAACTTGTATTTCATCTTTGACATCTAGAGATGAGCTGTGGCTGAGTAAATGAAAACAGTCTAAACATCAGATGTCAGTACCAGCATCCAACACTAGTAGGCTGGGGTTGGGGGCAGGCGCACTGATGATGCCGGTAAGAGTTCTAAGTCAGTTTGAGCTACTTAGCTGTCTCAAGACAGAAACAAAAAGAAGCACTCAGCCATTGGATGTTGCACAGGACTTGGAGACAGCAGTAATGTGTACATGTCATAATGACAGATCAGGGAAAATATGGGTTCTGTAAGAATTGATCAGTATCAAAGGCAAGCCGAGAATCCCATCTGACAATGTATTTATAGTGTGGCCTTAAATAATCTGAGTTTAGTTAGGGGATGGAGAGGTGGTTCAGCAGTTAAGAGCACTTGCTGTTCTTGCAGAGGACCTGAGTTCAGTTCCCAGCTCCGTGTCATACACCCCACAACTGCTTGTAACTTCAGCTCCAGGGGATCAGACGCCCTCTTCTGGCCTCTTTGGGCACCTGCACATATGTGACATACCACAGACAGATACATACATACACAAAAATAAAAATGTCTTTAAGAATGAGCTTTAATTTCCTCAACTATTAAAGAGATAACAGAGCATCTCCTGTTACTGGAAATATGTGAATATTTAATATTTACTAGGTAATTATCATGAATACCAAGGAATATTAGCTTCTTGCCCTTCTAGGATGCTTGGGTCTTTGAATGCTGCACACACCCAAAGCAAGTGAATTGATGTTCACTGTTTTCATTTTATGACCTAGGATTTCTTTAGATATGATTCTCCCCACTTCTTTCTGTGCTAATTGTATGACCTTTGGTTGGACTATTTTTGAAGGTTTAAAAATGCAATTATTTCTGCCTTCACATTTGTCACCTCTGAGTGGAACGCCTGCTATTCTGGTTTGCCCTTTTCCCACCCAGCTGTTCCTCTCGTCCTGTTACTGGGCATGGATGCTTTAGCTGAGCAACGAGCAGCCACCAAACAAAGCTCACACAACTGGGGCTTTTCTATCTGTCACCAGCCACCAAACTCGCATCCAGATGGCTCTTAAACAGTGGAGTCATTCATGGCTTGCTGGAACCCTTGACATTTTATCTTGATAAGGCCCAAGAATAACTGCTGACTTGTAGTTTGCTCTTAAAATGCTGGCTGATGGTTATTTATGCTTGATTTACTTATTTGCTGTTTTGCTTCACAGTGTAGCTATGCTCCAAAGTAGCAAAATATTTATTGGCTGGTTGGGTGGCTGGGTGGGTAGGTGGATGGATGGATGAATGGATAGTGGTTGGATATTATTTTTTTCCAAGTCAGGGCCTGTTTTGAAGATTGCAGTTGACTGAAGCATGTTATGGAGGCTGGTAGTCCTTTGTTAATCTCTTGCAACTATTACACACAATTGATACTTTCTTCTTTTTTAAAGTCTCTGCATGTGTTTATGTATATGATGAATCTGTGTGCTTGTGAGTTTGGGCACATGCATGCCATAGCAAGTACGGAGAGGTCAGCGGAGAACCTGATGTGTCAGTCTTCACTTTCTACCCTTCCGAGACAAGGTCTTTAGTCTGCCCTGTATAAACCAATGGCTGGCTTTGGGGGAGTCTCATGTCACCATCTCTTGCCTCATGGTGGGGACAGGACACTAGAGCTACAGACACAGCTCCTTCTGCTCCAAACCTTGCAGGGTAGGGGTCCCAACTCAGGGCTCTGTGCTTGTGTACCAAGTGGTTTAGGTATGGACAGACACTTCCCCCAGGCCCTCTAAATGGTAATTTCTGACCTGGTCCTGCAAATACTTGAATCTACTGTTTGTTTCTTTTCTTCTCTCTTTCTCTTTCTCTGTCTCTCTGTCTCTCTCTCTCTGTCTCTGTCTCTCTGTCTCTCCTCTTCCTCCTTCTTCTTTTGATATGTCAAAACAGGGTTTCTCTGTGTAGCCTTGGCTGTCCTAGAACTCCCTCTGTAGGCCAGAGTGACCTTGAACTCACAGAGGTCTGCCTGCCTCTACTTCCCAAGTGCTGGAATTAAAGACATGTGCCACCACTGCTGCATGCTATTTCTTGATGGGGGTGAATGATGGTGATGGTTAGGGTTTGGTATTTAAGTCCCTCCCTGTGACACTTCTGAGAAGTGGTGGGACCTTCAGTGACGGGGAGTGGAGGAGGGTGTGTGATGCAAATGGAAGGGACTTAAGTCATTGGGTGGGACCTTCCTCACTCTCACTTTGTCGTGAGGCAAACCTTTGGCCAGCTTTGCCATACTTTGCCACAGTGCATGGGCTAAAACCCTTAAGCTTCTGAGACAATAAGTCTTTCCTTCAAGTTGGTTATCGGTTATTGTTTTGGTACAGCCACAGGTTTGTAACATTGTTTGCAAAAGTATCCTGTTCTCAGTCAGCAGGAGTGGGGAGCTTCAGGATTTCTTTCACTTGCCATGCTGTCCCTGC
>PVIH01024212.1:0-23225 GCA_004025045.1 Sigmodon hispidus
TAGCAATCTTATTTGTATGTCTACCCTTGATAAGCCATGCTTATCATTCTTATCCTCTATATAGTTATTGTTAACTCTTCCACATTTTAAATTCTTTTTACTGTGTTTTTTTTTAATAAATACAAAATAAAGGAAAAAAAAAAAAAGTTAACTCCTATCAATAAAACCTACCATCCACTGAGTTACAGCCCACTTAACTTTGCATTAAATAGTCAGTCAAAACCCCTATGCCAGTTCAGCTGTTCAGATTGTAGAAAAACCATACTTACCTCTGTTTCCCAAATTTCTTCCAGAGGGAAATCCACTTCTCATGAAATGATCTCTTCCAGAAGGTCCATCTTCCATTTCTAACACAAACAACATTTCAAAGCAAATCAAATAAAAACACGTATCTGAATATACAAATTTAAAGCCTTTCAATGTGCCACACACATAACAGAGGGATATTATTTACTAATAAGAAAAGTAGCCAAGCTACCTGAGAAGCTGAGGCAGAAGAGTGACAAATTCACAGGCAATCTTAGCTACAACGTAAGTTCTATGCCAGTATTAAGAACATATGAGATACTTTTCAAAACAAAGTCAAATCACAGAGCTAAAATAGGTCTGGGGATGTAGTTGGTGGAGGAATAGTTGTTTAAGATGCTTGAAGCCCTAGAGGTTCAATCACTAGTATAAGAAGGAAAATGATAAAGACCCTAATTGAAAAATGAGTTGTGTAAGTAGCTCTTCAGAAGAGTTTCACTAGCTTCTATGCAGACTCATTCACCTGTCTAGAGATGGTACCATCTACTATGACCTGGGACCTCCTAAATCAATCAAGAAAATACCTCACAGGCCAATATGATCAAGGCAATTCTTCAATTAAGGATCTCTTCCTGAACAACGGTAGGCTGTGTCAAATCAACTAATCAGGAAACTATCATTAATTAAATGCAAGACACAACATAATACAATCCCATTTCTGGGAAAATGAAAAGCAACCAGATCAAGTACAATTTTAACAGAATGAAGAAAGATAAAGTATAGAAAGCAAAGACAGATAAGCAAAGTAAAGCAACTCTATGTATCAATAAAAATAGATATATATGTATCCATAAAATAAAAATAGAAGTTGGTACAATTATTCAGAATATATATAGAGAGATCTAAGAAGAATCACAGTCACTGTCAATGGAGGCCAAAACTTGGCAGCCAAGATTTTGGATAATTTAATTTCTTCCTTTATAACTACTAAAATTTTTATAAGAATAATTTAGGTATCAGTTTAGTTCACATTCACTTGACTAGAATATGCTGCAACTTTCTAGTTCCAAAAGCTGTATTTTCTATCATAAAATAGGATCAATAAAGGTACTTACACTATCCTGACAACTGAGCTCAAGTCCCAGAACCCACATGGTGGAAAGAGAGAACTTGATTCCTGCTAGCTGTTCTCATCTTTACTCCTTTGTTGCAGCATACATGTCTCCCATGTTAAAAATGTAATATTGTAAATTGCTTTTTTGAAAATTATTTCAACTAAAAACTACAAAAAGGGAACTTGTTATATAGAGAGAAACAATTATTGCTCATGAGATTTCTTTCATTTAGCCTTAGCAAATCAATGGGCTATGGCTTTTAGTTGGTGGTCATTTCAATCTAACTTTTAAAAAAATGTCATGACAATAGAGCACTATGTTCTCATATGATATAGGCTTACCTATTTCATTCCTTTACTGAAACTGCCCTTTGTTGATACCTCAAAGAACCAGGTTTCTACTTGTTACATATTGAGAAGTATACTTTTACACATCTGCCTTTTTAATTTTAAAAGACCTCAGAATTCATATAGAGGAAGAAAAATGAGCCTTTTGTTAGTTTTAGGCAGGCAGTAATCCCATATGCTTTTGAAAATCGGATTATATATTAAACCAATATATTTAAATGTTTGTGAAAGAAGTGCTCCTTGACAGCAGCAAAGGATTTTTTTAAAAATAGTTTAGTCACCAGATTTACCTTGAACTTAAAACAGCCATAGGAATTAAATTTGCTATAAACTGATAGACTGACTCTCATACTCCCTCTCTTTCTACAAACTACCTTGGCAGTTCTGGTTTCCTTCACTTTAAGCCAGGTTCCAGTGAGTCGACAGTTCCCTTGACTATGAAAAGGTTTGACCAAATTCTCTAATTTTCATCAGGAGAAATTATAAACTGAATATGCCCTTAGGCCTTGCATTTGTTGCTTTAAAATGAGCAGTATCTCTAAATCATAGACAGCAACTTGGGACTCACTGGAAGTACAGTAGTCTGGATGCCAATGGTTAGAAACAGAGGGAAATGGGGAGCTATTATTTTAATGGGAGCAGAATTTCCGTTTGCAAAGATGAAATGTTCTCAAGGTAGATGGTAGATGATTTAGCAATGTGAGTGTGCTTAATGCCAATCTACTGTACACTTTAAAATGATGAAAATGAAAAAAACTTGATTCTTGGGGCTGAAGCAGTTGTTCAGCAGTTAAGAGCACTTACTGCTCTTGCAGAGGAGCTATGTTTGGTTCCCAGAACACACAAGACAGCTCTCAAGCATCTGTAACTCCAGTTCCAGGCAATCTATCACCTTCTTCTGGCCTCGTCAGGTACTAGTCATGCCCATGATACACTTACACATGTGCTTGCAAAACACTCACAAATACACATAAATAATAAGTAAATCTTTTTCTAATTTTTAATGGCAAAAATCAGGGCTGACAAGATGAGTCAGCAGCTAGAAAGCACTTACTGTATAGGCCTGACCACGCAAAGGTTCAAAGACCCCAGAGTGGAGGAGAATCAACTCCACAAAGTTGTCTTTTGACCTCCACACACATGCCATAGTGCACACACACACACATTATGCACACAATAAAATATTAACGATGAAGATGGACTCTGTCATGTACATTTTACCATAACAAAAAAAACTTTCACTTTATAGCAATAGTCACAGTTCACCCTATTTCAACAAAGCAAAAGACCATTGCCATGATTTAATTTCTTACCCAAGTCCTATTCCTTCTACCATGTTACCATACACATTAATTCTATAGCATATTGTAGTACACATGCAGGCAATGTGGGCAGCCCAAATGCAAATTAATACAGAGAAAGGAATTAGGAGCAGCAGAATAGGTTGGGATCCTTTATTTTGAAACTTTTCTCTCATTCTCTTGGGAATTTCAGTAAACTGGTTTTCTGATGCCAAAGAAACTTATGCTCTTCATGGTATGACAATTTTTTTGGCCAATCATCATAATTAGAACCTACTTTAATAATTTTACCATCTATCCTGCTTCATTATATCATGAGACCTGACAATGCTTTAGCTACCTTCAGGTACGGAAGTTTCCAGCAACTCACTAAATTGAAAAATACAGTCTCTAATACTCTATCTTCTTTAGATCTACATTTCCCTATCCAAAGTATCCAAACCAGAATGAATTCTCACTAGACAGCTTAAAAATGCTCAGTGTCTACCAATCTGCTCCTTACATATACACAACCCTTAACCTGAAGAGAATACCATCTTGCCTTAACACATACCTGATGAAGCTGAAGTTCTGTTAAAGGTATCTCCATTCGCTCCAGTAGAATATTTATCCTGTAAGAAATAAAATCAAGTTTCAACTCTGAATACTAAGAATGTATCATCTATTTCATAAATAGAAAATTACAGAGTCCCTTCTTTTTCATGAGAAATACATTCTAAGACCCTCAGTGCCTGAAACCATGAGCAGTATCTCAATTCATTAATACAATGTCTTCCTCTCTCTCTTGATCTCACTCCCTCTTCACCCTCTCTCACACACACAAAATACTTGAGATACGTTTTTTATACATATATGCCTACAATAAGGTTTATAAATTTGGCACAGTAGGAAAATTATGGCAACAGACTAAAAACTCTTAATGGTTCATTATTCACCACTCTTATGTCATGACATGGTATAATGCCTATATAATGAGATAAAGTGAGGTGGATGACAGAAATATTGCAATGTAAGATTAAGCTACTAGTGACTTTCTAACAGTATGTCAGGAGAATGAACTGGTCCAGGTGATCATGAGCCATAAACCTATAACATAGACAGGTAGTGTATATAGCATAACCACACCAAAGAGAAGGCTCTTTGTGAGCAAGAGCAAGGAGGATGGTGGGAAGTTTTAAGATGCTACTCATAATGACATGCAATCTAAAACATCAATTATTTACCTCTAAAATTTCTAAAAAATTTTTACCCCACAAGTTATCTATTGGTACCTGAAATCATGAAAAGCAAAACTGCAGCTAAAGACACTACAATATAACTGCATGCAAAACAATGGTAAACAGTAAGGTTTTCTAGGTCACTAAATGTATTCTCATTAATTTTTCCAAAATATAGTAACCTTAATATTATAGATGTAACTTAAAATTATTAAATAATAAACTACAGCCATGGGCCAAATCTAGTAGGCTACCCATTTCTATAGCTGATTTTATTGGAACACAATAATTCATTAATCTACAAATATATCAGTAGCTACAAAGGCCAACCTGTGGCTGAGACTAAAACCTACGTCTAAATCATTCACTGTCTAGTACCTTAAAAGAAAGGTTTACTGACCCATATACCCGAAAAGTATAAACTGTTATTATGTAAATACACCAATGACAACACGAGTATTGTTTGCAAAGCTCAGCATTTCACAGTACACTCACTAATGTTACAGGTTAAAGTAGAACATAGGACAAATTATCAGAAGGCAGGTTTACAGTAAAGATATTTATTTTAAAATTTTCACTGTGACTAGGCATGACTAGCACTCATGATGCTAAGACAGGAAGATGATGAGATTGAGGCCAGCTTGGGCTACATAAGATTCTATCTTAAAAATGTTTTCAAAAGAACTGTCATTGTAAATAAACTAAACTAAAAATATATCTATACTTAAAGAACTTACTTTGAAGAATACTCATTTGTGCACTGAAAACTATATGCATTCTGGGTTTTTCAAATCCAATAATGTGGTGAATCTGTTGTGATCGTGTTTGACTGCATGTGATATAACACGTTTACCCGGTATAGCTGGCAGAGGTCTATGAATAGAGAGGCCTCAAGCCCCATGGGCATGGGAAAGCAGCACAGCAGGAGACACTTAGATTGCTTCTACATAGAAGAATTTATTATAACAAACTATAAAAAGAGGAGGAGTGGAGCGGAGAGGGGAGGGGAGGGGAAATGAGAGGAGAGGACAGAGTGCTCCCAGGAGGAAAGAAACAAAAAAGAGAGTCAGTGGGAACTCTTCTTAAATGAGGCTTGACTTCAGAACTCAGGGCAGGGCGTGGCTTCAGAGACTAGAACAGAATCCTAACAGAATCACCAGCATTGGGTCAGAATATTCTTAAGTAATTTCAAGTAGTAGTTGAAGATTATCAATGTCCTCAAATACTCACTGTTCCTGTTTCCAATCAAAAACTGCAATGGATGCCACGTCCATTACTGTGTGTCGCAGTATTACACTAATCAATGGACTTAGGCTATTGGGCTTCAGTTACACAATCAATAACTAAACACAGAGTTAACTTCTGAACCTTCCTTGTATTTCATGGGGTTTTGCTGTGTTGATGACAATTTCAGTAATTTTTTTCTCACTTCTAGCACTTATATAGTTCTTTTATCATTAACCCACTTCTTTATTTCTTATGTAAGCTTCCATAAAGAAAAAACTTCCAGGGCTAAAGAGATGACTCAGAGTTTAAGAGCACTGACTGACAGCCCTTCCAGAGATCCTGAGTTCAAATCCCAGCAACCCCATGTGGCTCACAACCATCCTTAATGAAATCTGGTACCCTCTTCTGACATAAAGATATACATGCAAGCAGAACACTATATATAATATAAATTAATACATGATAAATTTTTTAAAAAAAGAAAAAAGTTTCAGACTACAGCTCTGAAATCCATATATGAGAATCCAACATGAATAATTTAATAATAAAGTGATCTACACTTACAGGTATGACTGGGTTAAAGTCACAACCTTCCTTCTGCTAAGTTCCTTTACGTGTGTGTCAAAGCTGGAAAGAGTTCCTTCCTCAAGGTGGCTGCCTTCAGGTAACACTTTTCTAAAATATCTCCCACAAAAGACAATAAAATGACTTTCAAAACTTTTATGTAACTCAGCAATCACCCAGATTATTTTCCAAGGTTGTCATAAAAAGGACAAACACAATAGTGTCACTGAAATGCCCCAGAAAACTGCTATAATAAAAAGCCCAAATTTATAGCTACCAGATACCAAAACAAGAATTGAATTCAACCAGTCTTATCAATGGACAAAATGCTATTAGTCAGAGTGAAAAAACTTACTGGTTTAATGTGTCTCAATCAATAAATGGTAATGATACATTCCTGCACTAAAAAACTGAACATTTTATAATAGCATGATGCCTCAAGAATTTACTATTCACATGTATTTAACTTACAAAAATCCAAGGCAAATTTTGAAATAGATACATGTAGATACAGATATAGAAATAAATACAGTAGGTAAAAATGATACATGTCTTTTGTACTACTAATTCATATATGTTTTAAGTTTGATTTTTCAGTTTAAAAGGAAAACTCCCTAAAGCTAAAATTACCTTCCTCTTCTCCAGCTAATGTCTCATTTCTCTGCCTCACTTAGAACATTTTTCTGCAGCTGCTGACTCCACCATATCCCTTATTTCCTTCAAGCTACTCAAAACCCAACTTCCACATTCACCTCAGACCTGAAAATGCTTTTTAATAAAGGGAACCAACTATGCAATACAATTACTGCTATGTATCCCTTCCAAATGTACAGCAGTATTTCAGAGGCCCTTTACCTCTGAAAAAGTTGGTTTTGTTTGAGACAGATCTATATAATACAGCATACATTATGACCTGGTGACCCTCCTGACTCAGCTTCCCAGGTGCGTGTACTGGAAGGCACAGAGAAACCACCAAACTGGACCACTCCATGGGTGGGAAAGTTTATTATAAATATAAAGCTGCTAAGCGGCTCTCTGTCGGGTGGTAGAGAGAAAATAGCCAGACACATTTGGGGGAGTCCAAGAGGAGCTGCCATGGCTACCTCTTGGGAACAGAGAGACTAGCAAAAAGTGGGAAAGTCTCGCAAGTGATAAGGAGTCCAGAAGCTGTAAACTGAAACAGCCTGAAAGTTTACAGTAGTGAGGAGGGAGTGTGGGCTCCCAGGGTGGCTTTGATATGTCTTACAGGTACAGTTAATAGGTAGCTAAAGAGCCAGAAGACTAGCATGGCCTTAGATATGTGTGACAGGTATGTGCTAACAGGAAGCTAAATGCCCTGATTGCCAGAGATAATGCAGGTGGCTCTTACTGGCAGGCAAAAATCCTTTCAAAGGTTTCTGAGGAATGCTGAATGCTAAACTTCTGACAATCTACACTACCTACCAATCCTTCTGTTTGCCCTGTCAAGAGCTGAGCCCAGACTGCCATTTTTGACACTGTTAAATGGCACTGCCATTTCGAAGTTTTAGGGGTTGGGATCTAACTGTGCAACTTTACATCTGGTCTCCATTATACTCTTACTCTACCTGATTTCATCCAAACTCTAATGCAGGGACAATTATTAAACTTTTAGATTTGAGCCTAATCATGCACGAGACACAGACACACACACAGGGAGAGAGGGAGGGAGACAGAGAGATGGAGAGGCAGATAGACAGACATACATAATGGACAGCTATCCTTATGCATCTAAGTCTTCACAGGCATTGAAGGCATTGGACATAGAAAATAAAGAGTTCTCTTTTTTCCTGCCCAAACCTGTTCACCCTCTACAGAAGCCCTTCAGGAAAGAGCAAAGCATCAATTCAGTAGCTTAAGTTATCATTTTTAAGCTCTTTCCTACATTACCAAAATGCATCCCATTCAGTCCTACCCAAGTGAGTGTGCCTTGTTACTTTCCACTCCTCTCTTCTTTTCCCTTTCCTCTGACTTCAGTCTGTACCACTCTCTTAACCCACTGCACTTTAGTCATGCTGGTTATCTAATGGACACCCACAGATACCAAGTCCTAACCCTGAAATTTGTGGTTTGTGTTGTTTTGAGGATTTCATACACACCTATAGTGTATTATGAAATCCAACCCCCATGGCCTCTTCAATTCTTCCTCTGTCACACCACACCACTTTTCCCTCCCAACTTCATGTGATTTTTACAAACTCCCAAGTCCACTCATTTAGTTTAGCCAACATATGCATGAGTAGTCTCTCAGGGGCTGCACCTTGAAAACTACTGACTCTCCCACTCCTAGCATCCACTAACTGCCAACAGCTTCTCAACTAGAGTGTGCTAATCTGCAGAATTAATAAATACCTTATTTGAAAGAAGATCATAACAGATATAGTTGAGAATTTTAGTGTAGAATATTCATCTGAGTCCTAATTTGTCACCCCAAGTGTCATTAAGAGAGCAGTAATGGAGAAGCACACACAGGGTGACACAAACCACAAGCCAAGGACTGTCTACAGTCAACAGATGCTAGAAGCTACAAAGATTCTCTCTTAGAACCTCCAATGGAGAACAGACTGGAGATACTTTGATCTCTTAACTTCCGCCTTCAAGGACAATGAGAGAATAAACTTGTTGTTTACATTACCGTTTTTTATGGAGATTTGTTACATAACTATCTGAAACTGATACATCTGCCTTCCTAATGTCCCTCTAATTATTTTGTTTCCTTCTGGGGTCTTTTCAGCCAATGTCCTGCTGAGACTTCAGATACTCAGTTCACAAGTCAGTGCCTCCAGGAAGCCATACCTCTCCACTTGATCTAAACACATCCCAATGAAACTAGCAGACTCACATTTCCCTATTTTTATGGTTCTCTCCACCATGTAGTTGTTTCTCAAATGTGCTTATTTCTCTCCTAAAATACGATGTCTTTGATACAAGATATTTTATCACACTCAACACTATTTATAGCACACAGGATTAAGTAAAAATATGTTGTTGAATAAATCATAGGTCATGTTATCTATTTGCTTTTAGAACACCTAGCTAAAAACCATTTGTTATTCCTTAAGCCACCCAAACATATCAATAAAGGAATCTCAAAATATTTAACCCATAAATATTCTCTCGGTGTAGCTACAAATAACTTTAGATGAATACATTTCTTTTGCCTATATTCTTACTATTAAATACTGAGATGTCATCTACACATTTATTTTCTTATTTTATCAACTATTACTAAATACTGTTACTGCTTAGTAATATTACAATTATGGAGAGATTAACTCTATTTCCACTTTAATTTTCAGGAGCTTTTTACATCCTAAAATGTACCCAAAAGATAAACGGGCCCTACACAGAAATGATCACTATTTAGAATTACTCTCAGTTAACAAAAAGCACTACTGTACAGTAATCAAACTGAATATTTAATACACTGATTCCAATAAGCCAGCAATGAACAAATGTGTATCAACTGTGAGTTCTAGACTATATTGCTAAACAGTTTTTCATAATCTCACATCTTTCATTCTATCCTTAGGTGGCATATTTACTTCCAAATCTAGATTTAAGAAGTTCTAATATCATAACTTACCCTAATATTTCAAAGTATATAAGCATATATTAGTATACCTCAAAGAATGCTCATTAAAATTCTGATCACAGATACTATAAAGGATGATATTGGCACAAGAGTATTTCAAAACCACTATTAAACTCAAAATGGAAATGAAAATTCACTAGGAATACTCAAAATAGTGCTTTAAAAATTCTTCCAGGGGTCCTGAGTTCAATTCCCAGCAGCCACATGGTGGCTCATAACCATCTATGATGATATCTGGTGCCCTCTTCTGTATACTGTATACATAATAAATAAATAAATCTTTTTTAACAATCTGAATAAAAGGCTTTAGATTTCCTCCATAAGAATGTTATTTATCCTTGGTATCTTACTTTTTACTCAAACAAGTAAGGTCAACAAAGCCATGGATTATATCATGTCTCTTCAGGTCAACTAAGCCATGTTACTAATTGTAAAACCAGCATCAAGTGTCAAGTTACTACAAACTGGCTCCATTCAATGGTATTAAATCATAAGGTAGAATTATCAATTTAGTATTCTCAACGTCAAGATGCATGGTTATATTACTAAAAAGTACAGAGATTCCAAAACTGTACATTTGGAATGTCTAACGCTGCCAGATTTGATGGCCCATACCTATAATCTCTTCATTTAGAGGTTAGAGAGGAGAGAAGGAGGATGTAGAAATTTAACAACCACTGAACTTCAGAAACCCAGTACAATAAATGTATACAACACATTCCAGAGTGCAGCATGCTATTTAAACAACATTTCATGACAAGAAAAATCTTAAAGATCAAACAGACAACTTACAAAGTCAAAGTACAATATAGCCTGTATCAGTAAATTAAAATTTTATTTATGAATCTATTATGAATCAGAAGGAAAAAACATGTCATTAAACGTCCTCTTGACCATTTTTAGAAAAAAAAATCCCAAATTGAACAAACAAGCTGTACATACTAATTATAATATAATGAAAAACTACCACTATCTTAAACATCCAAAGAAAATCACATTATAGTACTCATTTTTGTCAAAATCTTATATTGTCAAAAGATACTATTTTTTAAAAAATAAAATGAATGAAGTAAAAAAATCAAAAATGTTATACACATCATTAAAACTGCCTAAAAACTTTTTTGAAAAATAATAAAAAATTTGGGCTGGAAAGATGGCTCAGAGGATGAGAGCACTGGCTGCTCTTGCAGAGGTCCTGAATTCAATTCCTAGGCAACCACAGGGTGGCTCATAACCATCTATAACGAGATCTGGTGCCCTCTTCTGGTGGGCAGGTATACATGTAAACACTATACATAATAAGTCTTCAAAGAAAAAGAAAGAGAGAAAGAAAAAACTGAAAATTTAATGAGAGAGCAAGACTTTTAGGTAATTTTCCTCTTTCTACAAAAATGTTATGTTTTTATGACGTAGAGAGAACTATTAAAATATAATACACTTGAGGCTGGAGAAAAGGCTCAGCAGTTAAGAGCACTGATTGCTCTTCCAGAGGACCCAGGTTCAATTCCAAGTTCCCACCTGTCAACTAACTTGTAATGTCTGTAACTTCAGGTCTAGCTAGAGGTCCCAACACCCTCACACAGACATACATGCAGGCATATGCCAATGCACATAAAATAAAAATAAACTGGTTAAAGTAAATAATATGACACACTAAGCTGGGCAGTGGTGACAGGTTACTGTGATCCCATCACTCAGGAAGCAGAGGCAAGCAGATCTTTGTCAGCTGAACAACAGCCTGGTCTATAGAGCTAGTTCTAGGACAGCCAAGGCTACACAGAGAAATCCTGTCTCAAAAAAACACTACATATATATGATGTATGAACTAATATATGCTATATATACACTCTAATGGTGCTAGTGCTAAAATTAGTTTCAAGTCCAGAAATATTATACATTCAGATTTGGAGTATTTTAATTCAAAATCCACACATCAATCAAACCCAACTAAATCAAAACACTGAATATTTTATTTTTGTATAAAATAAGCATTTCTGTGGCTGGAAAGATGGTCCAGGGGTTAAGGGCACTGACTGTTCTTCCAGAGGCCTGAGTTCGATTCCCAGCATCCACATGGCAGCTAACAACTGTCTATAATTCCAAGATCTGACACCCTTACACAGTTATACATGCAGGCAAAACACCAATACACATAAAATAAAAATAAATATTAACAAAATTGTTAAAAAATAAGCATTTCTACAGACATCACTTAAAGTCAGAACTGACATACACACAAAATGGAAATTATGAATGAGGAAACTTCTGCAAAAGATTTTGTTGCTTTGTTTTGGTTTTTATTGTTTTGGTTTGTTTGTTTTGGTTTTGTTTTTGCTTTTTCAAGACAGGGTTTCTCTGTGTAGCTGTACTGGGACTTTCTGCAGGCCAGGCTGTACTCAGGAACTCAAAAGATTGGCCTATCTCTGCCTCTCAAGTGCTACTAGAGCCTGGCCAAAACCAGTATCTTATAAAGTACATTTTAATAAAAATAAATTATTAGATATGTAAATGCATACATACATGCATATATATAACTGAATATATATAAAAAACTGAAACCCCAAAGCTCCTTTTAGAGTTGCAACTTTAACTCTCCAATGCCATTCAGAAAAAACAATCTAATACTTTAAAGTCTAATATACTCACTGAGCTCCTTACTTTTCAATGAAATTACTTTCAATTTTTTTCTATACATGTTATCTGTCAAGACTTTTATGCACATTTGTACAAGCTTGTGTTCACCTGTAAGTCTTAAAGCTTTGAGAGTTGAATTACATTGGTAGTATTACCGTTTTTTGTTTGTGATTACCAAATTACTATAGAGATGTTATTCAGTTTGAAGCATAGCTTGCCTTTCTCGTTCATCATAAAATAGTTAAGATCATATGCAAATAAATACTAAACAGGCTATAATGATTTAGAACTTCCTCGCCAGTTTGATTTTTTAATTGATAAAAATCCACAACATTTAAAGACTCTACACTGTTTTATTACCTTCTCAAATACAGGAACGTAGGAAGACACATGAGGTTTGAGGATTTCTGCTTCCCAATCTTCATCTCCCATGGTAGCTACAGGTTCCTTTAAAAAATATATATGTGTATGTATGTGTGTGTACACATATACACACACACACATTTTTTGTCACAGTCACATCAGAATAGTTATCTTTCAATTATGAGGCAGTGGTATTGGTCAAAAACATAATAATTGAAGCGCAAGGCACTGGGGTTGACTACTATCACCTCCACCACAAAATAATGTTTAGATTACTCTGTTCCTACACACCACTTGCAACTACTAAACTAAAAGCCTTTTCCTTCTTGCCTACAGGTGATACTTATTACCAGCATTTTTATCTTTCAAAGGCTAGGTGAATTATTCAAGCAATCTCCACGTGTCCAGCAATGCTTAGCATTGCCCAAAATCTGTTTGTTCTCCCTCAAGGGATTCCCAAATGATCTTACTACATATGGGGTGGATGGGTAGTGTCTGAGATAGTCCAATTCCTTTAAAGATTCACAGCTGTTGAAGCCTTAAGACACTGGACGGGGAGAATGCCCTAAGGTGGCGGCCCAAATCTCTTCACCAGAGGACGTCGAGCTTGCCGGCCAGGATGGTTCAGACACCCACCGTTTCTTGTGAAAAATGGCCGCCTGGGCACTGAGCAGAGGGTTCCTTGGGCCTCTCTCCCCTGCAGGCCCCAAGTCTTCACACCCGCAGCCCCAGCATGAAGACGCAGGTTCGGGAAGGGGAAGGCCCGGGAGAGCGACCTCAGACCCCACGCAGGCCCGCGTGCTCGGCCTCTGGCTCCACTCGGGACCCCCAGGGGCTGGGGCGTCCATGGCTGAGCCCCGAAACAAGAGGAAGGCCCCAGCCCACTCACCTCTCCTCCGCTCCAGGCTTCCTGGGCTCCTCGCGGCCGCCGACGCAGCTTAAACGGCTGCACGTGCGGACGCCTGGACGCCGACTGCGTCAAGTGCGCGGGGGCGACAACAAATAGCACTAGGCGACGGGCCCGCCAGCCAATCAGTGCTCGCCATGTGCAGCTTCCCGCCCCACGGAGGGGGCTGCACGTTCTGTGCACCAGGCCGAGGCAGGAGCATTGAGGCCTGTGAGGCCTGATGGAGCGGGATGTAGTCCCCTGCATCCTTCTGGCTGCTTGGTACCCCCCTCTGCTCATCAGCTCCATCTTTCCCATAATTTTTTTAATTGTTATGCTCTTTAGGCCTTCTCTTGACCTCCCCATACTCCCTGGCTTGGCCCTTCTGAGTCTAAATGTCTGAAGCCCTCTCTTTATATCTGACTTTTCCTCCACTCCTCCACTAAAACTCAGTGGAACTAATGCTTTTCTTTTTCAAACCCGTTCAAATTTAAAAAAAAAAAAAAAAAATGGCTAGGATGAGATGTGGGAAGAAAACAGCCCCTCAAGCAGAAAAGAAGAAATGGCTTGTTTGCCAAAGCCTGGATTTTTGGTTCACCAGTTCACATCCATCCATGAGGGCAGTTGCCGGTGGCATTTAGTATATAAAGCACTCATTAACTACATATTCTAATTCTACCCATTCCATTTTCTTTAGAAGAAAAATCTTTGGTTTTTCCCACAAAAAAAAAAAAAAAGAATAACAATGAAATGTATGTAAAACACAATTCTTGGGGTTTTTTTGGGGGGGGGTGGTGATGGTGGTTTTTGTTTGTTTTTCCTCTTCTCTGACTCTTTGAAGAAATTTCTAGATAGCTGTCAGGAACTTAAATACCAATATGAGATGATAGATGTAAAAGACAGGTACTCCAGCTCAGGCTTGCTTTAAACTTCTCTAGAACCACCTATCTGTTTCAGCACCAAAAACATACTAGCATTTATAGAGCTAGATTAGAGCCTGTCAAGACTATTAAGGTGAATTGTTTTTTAGGTCACACTTAAGAAAGACCAAACCACAATATATTTTAACTGTCATAGATGCTTAAGAGAAGGAACAACATTCATTGATAAGCTCCGACCACCAGCAGCATGCTGTCTTCTTCCTTTATTATTGCTGCTTTGAAGACTGGATCTCACTGTTGCCTTGGCTCTTCTCAAGTTCAGAATCCTCTAGCCTCAGGATTCCAGGTAGCTGAGAGAACAGGCATGATACACCATGCTTGGGGGCTGTTCTTTAAGTCACCTGTAAAATTAAAAAAAAAAGCCCAGGGTTCATCAAGGCTGGCACAAGAGAGCATATATGAGAGCCAAAGTCCCCTCCTGTGAGAAACGTTTTGCAAGTGAGCCAAGACAATACCCTTTATGAATCTAATAATCCTTTCTACACTATGTAGAAGAGTGGTGTAGTAGTGGGGGGGTTGGTTTGGTTTGGTTTTTGTTTGTTTTTTATTTTGTTTTTGTTTTTCTGTGACAAATTTCCTGAGAAAAGAAATTGAAGGAAGGAAAGATTTATCTTGGCTCCAGTTTACAGAGTCCATCATAGGAAGAAGGGATAGTGGCAGTAGGAAGGGCTGGTGGCTGGAGCAGGAGGTGGCTGGGTGCCCGTATTGCATCCACAGTCAGGAAACAGTAAGCAATTAAGGCAATAGCTTAGTTCACTTCTTCCTTTTTCATGCGGTAAAGATGGTAGACAATGGAATGATCTAGATCATTTAGGCTGGTCCTTCCCACCTCAGTCAATTCAATCTAGGAGGTCCATTCAGTCATGCCTACAGTGTTTCCACTGAGATTCTCAACGTGATAAAGTTGACGATCAAGATGTCCTATCACAGATGGGAAGACATTTCACTACTGGAAACCAAGGAAGTCTTGCAATGGAGGCTCTTCCACAGCTTAGCTGAAACCATCTCTAAAGGAGACTACTTCTTCTCTCCCGGTCTTGGCTTCAGAAAAAAACAAAAGCCTCTTAGAACAGTCTGTTTTGGAAGGGGGAAGGGACCTTGAATAAGGATATACACAGATAGAAAATTTTTATTCATAATAAAATAAATAAATAAAAAGAACAGTCTGTCTTATTTATACCAAAATTATAATTTTAAACAAACAATCAAGAAGGACTATGGAAAAAATATTTAAATGATCGACTTAAGATAAAAAATAAATTATTTACCAGTTGCCCATTCCACTCTTCCCTTTGTGGGCAAAAAATGAAGTTAGTGTGTTCTATATTCTGGTTCCCTCTGATGGGGTGGTAGTGATACACTGCAAGGAAGGGAAAAGATGAGCGTGCATTTATCTGTTAAAGAAGAGTTAAGCTAATGCTAAGGACTTACACCAGGGACCATGCTAGGTACTATGAACAGAACTATCGGGTTTCAAGGGACAGTCCAGTGGGAAGAAAAGCAGTGAAAAGAGGTGAGTAGAATTAAAACTTTTAGATCTCTTTCAACAAAAGATTCATTAGAAAGCTAAATAGAGAAAAACCCTTCACCATACATGCCTTCTCCAAATTCTCCAAATCAATATAGTAAAAGAATGGCTTCCCTAACTCTTTTATTTAACTTTCTATTACAGTTTGAAGTGTAAATTTTTCAAAGCAAAGCTTATAGGTAAGACCTCCATGCTTTAGAAAGAGGCACTATGTTCTCCAAGTTCCTATGGATGACAAACCCCCACATTTCGGTATTTTTATGTTCTCAGTATTATCTTCACATTATCTTAAAGAGGATTTTTATTGTTGAAGTGTACCTCATGTGGCTTGGCAGCCTAGCAAAGCTGCAAAAGCTTTCTTTTAATGCTCTAGTAGGCCAAAAGTGGGTCACTTCAAACAGAGAAAAGAGATGTACACATTTAGGTACTATAAATACTTGAGAAATTCAAGCTCTGCACATAGATATAAGTTAAATACCAAATACTAGAACTATGTAGGGCCACAAAATGGAGATGCAAGGGGTACAGCATCTTCTAGAAACCATCTTGTTAGCAAAAACATCAGATACAGAGTTCAGTGGATGAACTTTCCATACAACAAGCTGGGCTTTAAAAGATAAAGTTTCTAGTCCCGAGTGGTAGAGCATGGATAGAATCCCACTGCATGAGAGAGTAAGGCAGGGGCTCCCTCCAACGTGAGGGTCGTCTGGGCTATATAACGAGTCCTGGAATGTTCTGGGCTACAGAGTGACCCTTGTCTCAAAAGGATGGAGTGAGGGAGAGAGATGGAAATTGTGTATTTTTTGTAGGGTGATGTTTACCAAACTGTGGTATACACTACTAACAATCACTAGCCAATTCATGGACACTACATTTTGATAGTTGTTTTGTGCTTAAATTTATTATTTGTTACATATTTAAAAACTGTATGTAGTATGCCAAATGTGTTTTTAGAGATGCCAATGCTTAGAATGAGGCTAAATTAATGTATCCTATTTAAAGTTTTACTCAATGGAGGAAAAACTTAGATATATAATAATAGGAAAATATTAAAGTAACATGAAGATGATACGCAGCTACAGTGTGGGAAACACTAGATGAAGACTCGGGACCTGGGGCTGCTCTCTAATGGGTGTTCTCCACTGGAAAGACATTTCATCAACACCTGTTCCCATTTGTGCTTGCCCAGCAACTTGTGATTCATGATTTCACTTGCCAAGTATTTGCTCATGCTATGGATGAGTCTGATCGGCGCTACTTGTTCCCAGTAATTAATTAATACAGTTATCTTCTAGCTCAAAAATGGGTCTTGTCTGAGTGATCAGGAACGTTAGTAGTAGCTCTAGTAACTATTACAAGTGTGTAATGAAAGCTAAAGTTAAATTAAAAAGAAAAGAAAAGCCAAATTCTAAGTTGGGGGTCTCTTGAGCAACCATTCTCACACTAATAGCCACTTCTGGCCCTTTACCACAAAATGGAGATGCATCATGGAACTGTGGAATCTGGTGAACAGATTCTAAGAAACACAGAACACCAGGATGTCTGTCCTTTCCATTCCTACTGACATTGCCTGCTTCAAAGAACAAAGAAAGCTGGTTCCTTTGTGTCCCAAGCAGCAATGGAAAGAGGATTTATGAATACCATCATTATCTGTAATCCTGTACATTTCTTTTTTAAGTATTTCACCTTAAGGGCAGTACTGTACTAACAAACATATCCTAACTTTGAACCTGGACCAAAAAGAATTCGTTTATCTGCCCTCTAAGATTGAAGGGTTGCCACCTCTAAGTCCAGTGGCAGATTCCTGTAACCATCACTTGGCAGATACAAGCAGGAGAATCAGGAGCTCAGTTTTCTGGCTAGTTCAAGGCCAACCTGTGCAATATAACACAAAATCAAAAGCTAAAACTAAATACTAATAAAGCAAAGGCCAGTGAGATGTGCCTGTCAGCCTTTGAACTGGAGGTTGATTCCTGGGGCCCACATAAGGGAAGCAGAGAACTGACTTCCACAAGTTTTCCTCTGACCTCCACACATGGAGCATGGCCTGAACATGAACACATACCAGCCCCCCCCACACACACACACACCCCACAGAACAAATAAATTCAACAACAAAGTTTAAAATACGATAAAGACTAAAGGATTGAAGCTTTTCAACAAAAGGGATATCTCCAGCATTTGACTGAGAGTTCAGCATTAGGGACAATTGGGATATGAAAAATGTCCTTAAAGTGTGTACCACAATGTTTTCCAAATATAAGGAGAAAATAAGAACTATGCAATGAGAAACCCTGGAAAACACTATCTTAACTTCATAACCAGAGTCCACATCACTCTTCTTGCTACCTTTTATTATATAGCAAGTATTATAAAACATTTTGGCTTACAAAAATGCTTTCATAGTTGTACGGATTGAGAGGGCTCAGCATACTTTCCTGTATGATTATGTTCAAATGATGACTGGAAATTGGATCATCTTAGAGTTTAATAGCAACTTTTTTTCCTTTTGGCATTGCCAGAGTTTGATCCTAGATAACTGAACATGCCAAGCAAGCTCTCTACCACTGAGCTATACCCACAACCCCTAATATCAATTTGTTTAAACATTCAAGGAGACTTTTTTTACTCCAGCATCTATGGCTGGAATGGTTAAAACAATCATATGCTGGTCAAACATTTTCTCTAAAAGTGGCTGCTTTGAGCTTTGAAGGTCATTGAGCAATCTCAGTCAGACTCTAAACAGTTGTTATTCAGGTCCAATGCCAGCATTTTAGATGAACAGACATGTCATGGAAATCACTCCAAGAGAACAGAACAACAGTTCTTCAGCTCTAGCATAAGAAGTTAAAACATCGTATTTGCAACGTTCAGTTGATTGGTATGAGAAAGTCATGAGGCTAGTTCAGATTCGTGGGGATGAGCCTATATAGTGTCCTAAAAACTGGAGATGCAGTCCATTGCAGAACCTAGAACCTGACTGTGGTGTAGTTCCATCAATTTACTATGTTGGAGTTCTCAAGTCCCTTTAAGATCCCCAGGAACTTGATCACTTTGCCCCCAAATTTATCATAAGTATGTTTTGTCCTCTTCATTTTTTTCTCTTCTGTGTATTTTTAAACACCCTGTCATGGAGTTCATTCATTTTCTATTCTGTTTGATTTACTCTGTTGTCAATGCTTCTTAATGCATTTTCATTTTGTTTAGTGTAACTTCATGGTCAAAGATTTCAACTTTCAACACTGAAATCTTTAAACTTTAAAAATTGCCTCCACATCTCTCAATTTTTTCTATTAAAGTATTAAAGTAAATTATGTCTCTATTTTCCATTCAAACTCAGTACATTTCCTTAACCTTTATTTACTTTTAATTACCTGTGGCAATTTGGATGAAAAATGTTCCCCATAGACCCAGATAGTTGAACATTTGGAGCCTAGATGGTTGTCCTGTTTAGAGGGTTTTAGGGAAAGCAGCCTTACTGAAGAAAGCACATCAGTGGGGGTGGACTTTGAGAATACATAGCCTCACCCCGCTCCCATTTCCTGTTTTCTGCTCTCAATTGAGGATGTGAGCTCTCAGCTTCCTGTTCCAGCCATCACCTGTTGCTTTCACCATGCTTACTTGCCATGATGGGCTCTTGTCATTCTAAAACCACAAGACAAAAATAAACTTCTTATTCCCTAAGAAGCATGGCATTTTATCACAGCAACAGAAAAGTAATAATCCATTATTACTTTTGAGCAACCCTAACTGGTTATTATTATCTGAACAGTTTCTGGCATTTTACTTTTACTGTTAGATGAGGCCATAGTTTCTTGGACATCCTTGATGCTGGCTGATGAAACTGAAGACAAAAGGACTGGGTATTTATCCCAGTCTTCATAATCTGGCTTGTTTTGATTTGTATGTTTTCAGAAATTAAAGCCAGCATGTTTATTTTTTCAACCTACAGTTCTAACATTAGATGGCACCAAAGTTCAGGTTGCCTGTTGCAGTACTAGCAGGCAATCCAAGTTTAGGGTTTTCCTAAACTCTCAGCTGGTGATTTTTTCCAGATGCACTTAGGGTGCTCTTATAAAGGGTAGTTCATCCATACAATCCTCTATCTGGGGTTTGCATAGGCCTACATGTGCTTCTCAAAACTGTCAGCTTGTGATCATGAACTGTAGAATTCTGTGAAGCTCTAAAGAGAGAATCACCAGAGAGATCAGTCCTAGATTGGCACTCCAGTACTGTGATGCCACAACACTGCACAATACACCAGGACCAACAGAGCACAGATGTGAGACCAAGTCCTGACTGCTGTGAGCTGCCAATGGCTGTTGGAAACTCAACCCTGACTTGACTGGAATAGAAGTTTGCTAGATTATGATATCTTCCTAGCACTGGAACTCTTAAGAAACCAGGCAGGACTCAAGATGGGGACTGTTAGATTCTTCCCACCCATTGTTAAGCTTCAGAATCCCAGCACTAAGTTCCAAGCAAAAATCTTGTGCTTTTACCCCATTCCACCCTGATAAATAGAGTCTGAGCCCATTTGGTGATGTCCAAGGCTTGAATAGTGTTGATGAAATCAGTCCTTTGCCAATCCAAGATGATATTAACCTGTGTTGTGTGTAACTTTCACAGGCACAATTTACCTACAGACTCAGGGGTATATCCAGACCTATGGCAGAGCTAACAATAAGGCAAGCTGAAACAAATCTATCATGCTAAGTGTAAAACTGGGCCAGCTGTCACGGTTTTGAGCTCCATCTGTGGATACTGGCCCAGCCTAGTTGTGCTGCCAGAGGTTGGAAATGAGTGGTTGTTCTCAACCTTCCTCATGCTGTGATGACTGCCAGCCATGAAATTATTTTCATTGCTCTTCATAACTGTAATTTTGGTACTATTATGGATTGTAATGTAAATATCTGTGTTTTCCAATGGTCTTAGGTGACCCCTGTGAAAGGGTCATTTGATCTTCAAAGGGGTCAAAAGCCACAGATTGAGAACCACTGCCTGAGGTACTATTAAGACTGACACTGAGCTCCAAGGCCAAGTCCTTGCTTTTGTGCTACCCAGTAGGTGGTCTTGCTTCCCATTCTACTAGTTGAGGTTGTGGGGAAAGGGTCCTAACCACAGTCTTGGCCATTTTAACTATCACAGGTCCAGCAGCAGTATCTCCATGTACAGGCCTGGGCCACAGGATGCACAGTGCCCCACCAGCACTGAGATCATTGTGATAAGTTCATACTGTTTCAAGTCTGAGGTCAGGATTTAATTCCTTCTCCATCTGCAAAGTGGAAGTATCTCTCTCCATAAAGCTTAGAATTATAGGAGGGACAAAACAGGCCTTGGCATCTTTTTCAATGTGTCTTTTCCTTTTATACTAAAATCAGAACATTATGGGTAGTCTTTTACTTTATTTCATGCAGGTGTGGTGCATGAAAATGCGGCAGAGGTGTCCACCCTTATAACATTATGACATGATGTAATCTACAAATGTGTTGGGCCTTACCCACAGCTGTGCTGGGATGGGATGCATGATACCCTAGGGCCACAGGCTAGAGACACCAGGTAGTGCATCTGTAGGGAAGTAATTAGTATATGATCTTACCTAACTGCCATCTTATTCTGCTCCTCCTCAAGAGGACAGCATTTAAACTCACTGGACAGCCTTTTTTCCTATATACTATTTATTATTATTATTATTATTATTATTATTATTAACAAAGAAGTCACACTTTCTATCCCTGTATATCCTTATTCAAGGTCCCTTCCCCCTCCTGCCACATCAGGGTATCTTTTCTTCTCCACAATTCCCCATCCCCTACCTGGGCAGGCAGCAGACACTCCCATGGTCCCACTGACTCAATATTGCTGAGTTCAGTCTCCAACCCTGGCAGATCCAGTTTTGTCCCCCCTCCCTCAAGAGTGAGTCAGGTGTTCCTATAGTTGGAGTGGGATCCGAAGAGTCAGTCCAGGGTGTCTCTGATCCCAAGCTGTTCAGTGTTTGTGGTTTGCAGCTTGGGCATGCTTGGATTTTTTCTTGTTTGTTTGTTTAGAGACCACTAATGAGTGAGTACATCCCCTGCTTATCTTTCTGAGTTTGTGATACCTCGCTCAGGAGGATATTCTCCAAGTCCACCCATTTGCCTACAAATTTTAGGATATCATTTTTTCTTACTGCTGAGTAGTACTCCATTGTGTAGATGTACCACAGTTTGTTAATCCATTCTTCAGTTGAGGGACATCTAGGTTGTTTCCAGGTTCTTGCTATTACAAATAATGCTGCTATGAACATAGTTGAGCTAATGCCTTTGGAGTATGACTGTGTATCATTAGGGTATACACCCAGAAGTGGTATTGCTGGGTCCTTGGGGAGATTGATTCTCAATTTTATGAGAAACTGCCATACTGCATTCCAAAGTGGCTGAACAAGCTTACACTCCCACCAACAATGGAGGAGTGTTCCCCTTGCTCTGTATCCTCCCCAACATAGGCTGTCATCTGTGCCTTTTATCTTAGCCAATCTAACAGGTGTTAGGTGGTATCTCAAAGTTGATTTGATTTGCATTTCTCTGATGGCTAAAGATGATAAGCACTTTTTCAGGTGCCTTTCAGCCATTCGTAATTCCTCTGCTGAGAATTCCCTTTTTAGATCTGAACCCCATTTTTTGATTGGGTTATTCAAGGTTTTGGGCTCTAGATTCTTGACCTCTTTATATATCTTAGAGATCAGTCCTCTATCACTTGTAGGGTTGGTGAAAATCTTTTCCCATTCTGTAGGCTGGTGTTTTGTCCTATTGACAGTGTCCTTGGCTTTGCAGAAGCTTCCCAGCTTCAGGAGATCCCACTTATTGATTGTTGGTCTTAGTGTCTGTGACACTGGTGTTATATTTAAGAAGTGGTCACCTGGGGGCTGGAGAGATGACTCAGCGGTTAAGAGCACCGTCTGCTCTTCCAGAGGACCCGGGTTCGATTCCCAGCACCCACATGGCAGCTAACAACTGTCTGTAGTTCCTTCCAGGCAAACACCAAGGCAAATAAATAAATAAATAAGAAGTGGTCACCTGTGCCAATTCGTAGAAGTGTATTTCCCACTTTCTTTTCTATCAAGTTCAAAGTGGCTGGGTTTATGTTGAGGTCTTTGATCCACTTGGATTTGAGTTTTGTGCAGGGTGACAGGCTCGGATCTATTTGCATTTTTCTACACACTTCCATCCAGCTATGCCAACACCATTTGTTAAATATACTATCT
>PVIH01024213.1:0-23210 GCA_004025045.1 Sigmodon hispidus
CCTCCTCACCCCCTCCTCTCCTTCCTTCTTTCTCTCCTCCTTTTCCTCTTGTCTTGATTCCTTCTTGTGATACTGAGAACTGAACCAGGACCTTGCTAATGCTTGGAAGCTGATCTATTTCTTTCTTTTTTTTTTTTTAACAACTTTATTTATTTATTTGCCTTGGTGTTTGCCTGGAACTGGAACTACAGACAGTTGTTAGCTGCCATGTGGGTGCTGGGAATCGAACCCGGGTCCTCTGGAAGAGCAGAGGGTGCTCTTAACCGCTGAGCCATATCTCCAGCCCAAGAAGCTGATCTATTTCTGAGCCAACTCAATCTCTTTCAATGTAGACCTGTCTAAGGGTTGCGTATGTGGGTGTTTCTTAACCTGGACCCTATCTATCTATCTATCTATCTATCTATCTATCTATCTATCTATCTATCTATCATCTATCTATCTATCATCTTCTGTCTGTCTCTCTGCCTGCCTGCCTGTTTTCTCTTTCCTTTTTTCCAGCTGCAGTGGGTTTTTGTCTGAACTTAGAGTCAATTTTCCTCCAACAGTCTTATGTTTTTCTTTCCCTGGGAACAAAGGAAAGAAGACTCTGAGCTGGATTTTATGCTCTTCTTGTAGGTGGAGTACTCCTTCTTTTTTAGGTCTGCACAATAGAGAATGTTTTTCTCTTGCTTTACCCCTTGTAGAAAACCCAGTGGGCACCTTGAACACTGTGAATAGGTATTAGCCTTTTATTCCTGTATCAGAATGCCTGAGATGGGTCCTTTAAGGGAATGAAGGTCCTTTTAAATTTACTGTTTCATAGGTCATTTGAGTTTTTGGGGCTATGGTAAGGCTCTGAATGTGGAGAGGAGGAGCATGATGGGAGCAGAGTTGCTGGCCTCATGAGACCAGAGAGCAGAAAGAAAATGAAGAATGACTTTGGGACAATCCCACTTTTCAGAGAAAGGTCCCCAGTGACCCACCTCCTCTAATAGGTCTCATCTCTTTTGTTAAATTTAAATTCTTTTGTGTGTGAAGGTCAGAGGATAACTTGTGGGTGTTCTGTTCTTTCCTGTAACGTGGATTCCAGGAACCACACTCAGATCGACAGTCTTGGCAGCGAGCACCTTTGCCCACTGGGCCCTCTTAACAGCTTGAGGTCCCAACTTGTTAGAATCAGTTCAGTTATGGACTTATCAATGGATGAGACCATTGATGAAGCTAGAGCACTCATGACCCAATCATCCCTCATAAGCCCTCCAAATTAAAAATCATCAGGGGCATCTTCCAATTTAGACCACAGTTGGAGGTCTGGATTTCCCTTCATGTAGACTTGCAAGGTCCTTGTATTGTGCATGTGTCTCCTCTGCCACTGTTGAAGATTTTAGGTAAGGTCTTTTTACGGTTTGCTGGCACTCTGGGTGTGTGCCAGGGCAACCACTGTCACGCTTTCCTTCTTGGCAGCACCTGTTTTTCTTGAGGCTCCAGGTTCCTCATTTGCTTTGCATACTTAAGCAGACTCAGGGGTTCCAGAAAAATTATGATTCTAATTATGTACAATAATATAGTTTTATTTTTATAATACAAAAATTATGATTCAAATGATAAAATATTATCTTTTATTTTCATTTTAAGGCTGGTGAGAATGTTCTTTTTTAGCTTTCTACATCTTCAACATATGCTGGAATTTAGCTGATTTTATTGATGAAACTTCAAACTCTCTTCTATATAGCCCCTACTTAGTGCTAATTGCTCATACTTACTATAAAATTGTTTTAAGAATTTTGTGGCCATCTTGCTAAGAGAGCCAAAATTCAATCAATCTACAGAAATGGATTAAAGCACAAATGTGTCTTTATTAAAGTATTAGGTAGCAGATTTTAAACTCAAAGCCGTTTCTCCCTGATTGAATGTTGTTGGCTAAAATGCTGTGTTAAGAAAGATTAGGAATCAAACTTGAATCTGTCGTGAGTATACCTTGGACAATAAGGAACTCTTATGGCAAATATCAGGGATTGGGGACAGTCAGGGAGAAATTTCTGTAGAGAAGCAATAGTTAATACTTGCCATTCTAAACCCTTATAATCTAACTGGAACAATGTAAGTCAGTGAAAGTGGTGGGTAATAGACCCTACAAATTTAAAGGATGATGCTAGTGAGATATTTGGGGAACGGTGCCTTGAAGGCTTCAGTGGACTTAGAAGACATATTTCCTTAGGGAAAGGCAGGATTCCCACTATGCTCAGGAGAGTGAGGTTTATTCTGAGACTGCCCAGCTTTGGGTGATGATGAAACCATCAGTAACAATTTTCTGAGTAAGGGAATGTCATAAGAGGAGGGCTGTGCTCCCACAATTGCTGGTTATGAGCTATGAGAGAGTCAGGCCTGGTAATGTAGTGTAGTGTTGTAATCCTAACTGTTTGGGAGGCAGAAGGAGGAAGATTATAACTTCATAGCTAGCCTGGTTTGCATGGCGAGTTCAAGGCCAACATAGAAACTTAGTGTGTCCTCATTTCAGATAAAAAAGAGGGCCCAGTATGTAGCTCAGGGGCAGTGTGGTTTCTCAGCAGACATAATGTTCTGGATTCAACGCTCAGGTACCATCACCCAAAGAGCAGTATGGAGAGATGTAAGCAGTAAGACCAGAAGTATGAATGGAGAGTGAGGTCAGGTTTGGGTCAGCAGAGTGGGACAGATGCCTTTAGGAAGGGGAGGAGAGGTTGCTGGAGAAGTAGGCAGCAATGGCGACTGCACAGCAGCCAGTGTCACAAATACCTGCTCATACATCATGGCTGGGACCTGCCTGGTGCTGTGTCTTTCCTGCTCCTACTTGAGGCTGACTTGGCTGTTCACCTTGGCTCCTCGGCGCTTTGTGCTGTGCTTCATCACTGCATTACGTCATAGTTCATGGCACATGCATGTGTACATGTGTGTTGACTTGTTATTGAATGAACAATCTGAGGCCTTGCCTCGTCTCTCTCACTGTTTGTCACCATTGCTTTCCCTAGAGATTTGCATACCATTTATATGACAGCCAGGCTAATGAGAAAAGCGACATATCCTGGGATATGAAAAAGTCTAGTGAAAAGTTTGCATTTGACGGGAATGCAGTGAATCAACTTTCAAGAGACCCATTTCAGGACAGTGGCAGAGAAAGCTGTGGCATTCTGGTGCTAAGTTTATGGATTTTTAGAAGTCACAGCAAAATGACTACTTGTTTGAATGATCTCTCTGCAATCTTCCCACTAAAATAGAATATGAAAACTGGATAGAAAGTGCTGCTACTTAGCGCACCGACATATTTCAACTTTATCTTTAATAAGTGTTAAAAATAAGACATAACATTTTTTGGTTATAAACAACACAGTAAAGATACCAAAGAATGAGTTGCAGAGCATAACGGTGGAGGAGGCAATGTGCTCTGCTTCTCAGGATTGAGGGAGGCATGGGGCACATATGAGATGCTTTCCTTTTTTTTTTTAAATTTATTTATTTATTTTTATTTTACAATGCATTGGTGTTTTGCCTGCATGTATGTCTGTGTGAAGGTGTCCCTTGGACCTGGACAGTTGTGAGCTGCTATGTGGGTGATGGGTATTGAACTCAGGTCCTCTGGAGAGCAGTCGGTGTTCTTAACCACTGAGTCATCTTTCTAGCCCCAATGAAATGCTTTCTAAAGTTAGTTAAGCCCAAGAGTTTTCTCTACTTTATAATGGTTTATATTGGAGATAATCCTATAGGAATGGGGAATAAAGATCAAAGTTTGACTCTCCTTTCTTTCCCGTCTGTTGTCAGATGAATCCTGTTCTTCCTGTAGAGGATAAGTCTGTGGATTCATGCACTGTTCTCCTTCCGACTCCTCAGGAACTCAGTCTTATTCTTTCCCTTTTGTGCTGACAGTCTTTCTGTGATGTTGACTCTTTACCTTCAAACTCATACACACTCAAATTTCTTTCCATTTTGCTTAAAAAATCTATTAGACGGGGACTTATGTGGTCCATCATGGCCTGAAACACTCAGTAGAGTCAAGGATGACCTGGATCTTTTGATCCTCCTGCCTCTACTCCATCAGTGCTGGGATTACAAGTATACATTGCCATACTTGTTTATGTGGTGCTCTGCATTGAATGAGCATTGTGCATGCCAGGCAAAGCTCTACCAAAAGAATCACACCTCCAGCTCGTTGAGCTTTAAAAACAAAAGTCCGGCCACCCCAGGTTTTTTTTCTCTATCTCCTTTCCCTTTGCTTGTTAGAGTTTGGAAGGCATGACAAACAAGCCTTGATTTCAGAGGCTGGAGAATGCTGGATACTGTACTTGAGCATCATGAATTCCAAGCCAAAGTTTTCATTTTCAACGAGGAAAAAAAAATGCCACGTATACTCCTGTCATTCTAGCACTTGAGAAGCTGAGGCAGGAGGGTTGTGAGTGTAAGATCAGACTGGATTACTGAGTAAGGTCTGTACAAAACCTGTATGAAACAAACAAACAAACAAACAGCAAACACATTAGAAATCTCATTTATTTGAGTAAAAGTTTTTAGACAGCTTTGGTTTGAATGTGAAATTCTCCCAAGTGTTTGAACACTTGAACCTCAGCCACTGGTGTTTTGGGAAGGGTGCCAGAACTCTGGGATATGGGGCCTCCGAGGAGGGCACAGCCTTCTCACAGCCAGGCTTTAAAGGGTATTTTTGTCTTCTGATCTAGTCTAGCCTCCTGTTCAGTGCTGGGACACTACCAGTCAAAGGCTCCTTGCTGTCATAGGGTGGTTTTCCCAGGCCTCCCAGGCCATGATGGTGTATCCTTTTGGAAATACGAGCCAAAATAAGTGTTCGCCCCTTTATGTTGAGTCTGTCGGGTATTTTGTCATAGCAACAGGAAAAGTAATTATTGCACAAGACTAAATAATGCCTCGAAGATTTTGATTTTCACAGTTGACCGATTCCAATGTCCCTATTCTGTGACATGTGATATTTGGATATGAACTTATTTTTATCAACAGACTTCTAATTGAGGTACCAACAAAAGATCATCATGTATATTAAGATACGAAATTTTTAAAATTTGGTGGCTCTCTACTGGCCTAATTTCACAGCTGGAACATTGTACCTATATTCCACATTCAGAATGGATGGACACCTGAGCACACTTGGAAATCATTAGGCTGGAGCATGGCATGGCTTAACAGAGTGCTGTTGGTTTAAGACATTTACAATTATACCATTAAACTAAGAACTCGAGAAATTGCTGCTCTTATAAGTGAATTAATGTAGACAGCAAAGGGATATACAAGGAAGTAAATAGAATTTGCATCTGGCTAAGTGATAGAGTGGGGCTGAGTATAGAAGAGAAAGCTGTTTACCCTGAGTACTTTTCAACAATAAATTGATGCTCTTTGGGCCTTAAAGAAGTATCCATGGATACTTAGGATCACAGCCTCTGGCAAAAGCAGCTTAGAGATAGGTGGGAAATCTGAACATAGATAAAGGAGAATCAGAGACAGACACTTGGAACTGCCGCCCAAAGAAGTAAGAAGTAAAGAAGCACAGGTAAGCCACCAGCCACATGGCAATACATAGACTGATGAAAATGGGGTAAGTTTTAAGAGTTAGCTGATAATGAGCCCGAGCCATAAGCCAAACAGCTTGTAATTAATATAAGCCTTTGTGTGATTATTTGGAACTAAGTGGCTAGGGGACTACAGGTCTAGACCTTGGGTTGGACGGGCCAGAAACTTCCTACTACAAAACCGAATTCAGCTTCTAAATAGCTGCTTATATGTTTAACTGTCAAATGGAAGGACCATGAAGGCATATTGTCAGCTTAATGTACATGCTTCTTGTCAACTCAGGTGAGAGGAGGGTGACATCAAGAAGACTGCTACGTTATAGCTTGTTATAGCATGTGTCGTAGGTTCAACATTTATTTACTGGTCATATACTATGTGACTAATGCTATGCTAGTTATGTTTAGATCTCTCTGAGGGGATGCGATACTCGTCTGCATAATGGTGTCATTGGTTCTAGAATTTGGAAAGTTATAATGGAAGAATAACTGTTAAAATATAAGATTGTGAGTTTATTCATAAAGAATGGCTTCATATATTTCTTAGGGACTCAGAGACCTTGTCAACTGTAGGGAGTATTGAGGAAGCTGGTATTTTGGGAGGAAGACATCTTCACTGGCCTTATAGCTTGAAATAGTGTTAATGGCAAAAAACTCCTTCCACTGATAATAGAACATTTTTTCAGATTATAAATAGATGATGCCAATGTATTTTGTAAATCACAAAAGCTTGCTGAAATAAAAATATTATTCTCTTAGAGTCTCTTCTTGCTACCCCAGCCTCTCTCTTCCAGCTTTGATAACATAATACAAATGTGAATATGTTTGTGTTAAGGATAAAAACTGAATTTCAAGGGGCTAGGGTGGTAGCATCTCTGTTTGGATCCCTCTGCACCCACAAAAAAACTGGATATAGTAGCATCCTTCCGTAACACAGGCCTGGTGTAAGGGGGAAGGGTGCTTGGCCAATCAGTCCAGCTGAAATGGTGAGTTCTAGGATTAATGAGAGACCCTGTGTCAAAAACCAAGGAAGAGCATGATGAAGGAGGACACCTGATCAGCCTCTAGCTTTATGTGCACCTCCCCCAACAAAGTGTAAGCTCATTGTTATCAGTAATGACTGGATTTTTAAGGAACACAGTTTCTGTTTATCTTTTCAGCATGTCTTGCAAAGAATATGTAGCTTCAGTGCATTTTTTTCTTCTTCAGTAGATGCCAAGTTGCTGAGTGGAGTTGGAGGACTTTTATTCCTCTGGATGCCAAGGGCTTGAGTGACCTCTACACAACCTCCTGGTTAAACTCCGTGGTTTAATGGTTCTTTGGCTGAGGACCAAACTAGCATAATGTTCAAACCATAAGTCTCCAATGCTACTTTTAAATTTAGCTCAGACTTGTGGAGTCATTATCATCCCTTCCTTCAATTCCTAAAGCACAGACAATATTCTACTTGAGATGTAAGTCAGAAGCCCATGAAGCAGACAGGAATATAGTTTAGCATTAATCAACAAGACAGTCTCTGCTATGTTTCATGGCTTATACCTGTAATCTCAGCACTAGAGAGGCTGAGGCAGGAAGATTGTGAATTCTAGGCCAGCTTGAACTACAGGATGTGACCTTAACACAACCATTCAAAAAGTAAAACCAGAGAAATAAAACCACCAAGTTAGAATTATCATGATATGTTAGTTTATATAGATGTCTTAAATTTAGAGTATTCCTTTCTAAATAAACTATTTTTTTTGAAAACAGTATTTCTTTCTTTAAATGTACTTTAGGATTTATTTATATGTATGTCTGTATATATATATGTAGTATGTATGTATGTATGTGCAATGTGTACAGACTAGAAGAGGTTATCAGATTCCATAGTGCTAGAATTAGAAGTGATTGGAAGCCTCCTAGAGGATGAATCTAGGCCCTCTGTATGAGCAACAAGCAGTCTTAACAGCTGAGCTGTTACTCTGACATTTGCTTTTTCTTACTGGTAGTTTTCATGTCTAGACTTTGAAGCTGGAGAAAATGGTTTGACTCGTGATTTCATGGTTCACTGGATTTGTGAGAATAATAATGTTTCTAGAAAGCTTATTGGGAGTCACTCAGCAAGATAAGTGTTCTACACACTCTTAATTTATTTCTCATTATGACTATGAAGTGGGTCCTTTTGTCGTCCCTATTGCATATATAAAGAAAAGAAAAAGTGCTCAATCCTTTTGCTGTACTGGATACTGCTACACTAGAACATGCTCCATTCATTGCTTCTGGATAAGGACCAACTCACAGCCACACGGAAGAGTTAAGGCCTCGGTGCCACACAGCCTGGGCCATCTTGTTTTAGCCACCCATTAGCTGGGGAAGTCATTTGAATTCTTTTGGGCTTTGGTTTCCTGACCTACACAATAGCAATGCCAAGAATGGTAATAATTTTACCTCTGAGGACAACTGAGAGATTTAACTAAGAAACAGTTACAATGCAGACACCAAAACCCCAACAGCTTCTGTTACAAACCGAAAGTTGAGGATAACAGTGTCTGGGATTAACCTCTAGTGTCTCTGCTTGATGGGCTTTTATTTACACTAAACTGTAAGTGACTGGTGATAGAACTAACTATCTGAATGGTTGGGCACTGAGTGAACATTTAGTTTAGGCCCAAAGAAGATGTAGTTTTCTTTTTTTCTTCCACTTTGATGTATTTCTGTCCATTTTGTTCAGGACACAATTTGTCTGGTGTTTGCTTTCCCTGGGTAGAGTTTGTAGGCCTCCATAGCATATGCTTGTAGAAATGGACACAAGGAGATTGGAGTGTGTGTAACGAGGCTCAAGTCATTGCTTTCCAGAGCAGTACATTGTCCCCCACCTCACTCTAGGGAAAGTGGCAGCACAATGATCCCGTCATCTCTGGGGCTTATGGTTTTTTTTTTTTTTTTTTTTTTTTTTGCGTTGATGAGTGTGAGGCCACGAGAAGGATTCTATTTTTTTTTTTTTTTTTACATTGTTTTTTCAAGTTTAGAAGGAAGGAACTGAACTGGGGGCTGGAGAGATGGCTCAGCGGTTAAGAGCACCGTCTGCTCTTCCAGAGGACCCGGGTTCGATTCCCAGCACCCACATGGCAGCTAACAACTGTCTGTAGTTCCAGACAAACACCAAGGCAAAAAAATAAAAAATAAATAAAGTTTTTTTTTTTTTTTAAAAAAAGGAAGGAACTGTAGGGATCATAGGGCCATAGGTGGGAAGGAAGGAGAAAACAGGCTTTCAGAAGTGAGAGCATCTTGTTCCCAGAAGACAATACAGGGAGAAATGGCAGGAAGGCATGGTGATGGGCATCTAAACAGGACCAAAGAGGAAAAGGGTTCAGTTGGGCTTCTAAACGATTCCCAGCACTCTATCACAGAACCAGAGTCAGAGGCGGCCTACAGCCGTGAGAGGGTGACTCTGGACTTTGTTCTTCATTCCAAAGATCATTTTGTGAGGCTCTCCTTTCCTTAACTAGGTCCTGTTGGAGAGGATCAGGTCTGAAGTGAGGAGAGACTGCCACCTGAATGGCATTATGGGAAGTGGTTGCAGCTCTCTATGGCGGGAGCTTGAAGGTGATGACAGAACTGCACTGAGGACCAACTGAGGGCTTCAAGGTCAGGCAAGCACTGTGCCTTGGGTCTGCAGCTGGGATAGCTGTGACAATGTTATTCTAAACTCAGAGACAGGAAAACCAGGCTTACGGAGGAGCCAAGCAAAGTGGATGAGCAGAAAGCCTGTCCTGATTCCTGCCCAAAGCGCCTCCTTGCTGGTGCTGCATGCTTGAATGCGGTGTCATGGTAATAGAGGCCTTCTAGGAAGCAAGAGATGGGCCAGGCAGACTGCAACTACTGCAGAGGCTGGAGATTTCTGCTGTGAGTTTGTAGGCACTGCTTAAGGACAATGTCCTTTATCTTTATTCATTAATCAAGTCATTCTACGAACATTTGGATGTCTATGATATTGGAACACATAGCTAGTTCTACGGGCAAGGGCAGCTGTACGAAGCTAATGGAAGTTCAGAGCTCATCCTTGCTCCATGTGGACTGAAATAGACAGAAGGTCATGGTTTATGGTCCCACGCCTATGGGTTTCGGTGGTTGGCTGTGGTTATCCAGGATACATTTGTTTGTAACAACACTCGAGGGCTCGTTGTTGCTCTTTATTAGAGACTGAGCTTGGGCTGGGACTCAGTAGACATTTGCTTGCCTGACTTTGGATCCCCAGAACTCATGTAAGAAGCTGGGTGTAGTGGTACACCTTTGAATCCCGGATGAGAGATGGGAGGCAAAATGGCAAATCCTTAGGAGCTCTCAGTCCAGTTAGCCTAGCACACACGGCAAAGTTTCAGGTCATTGAGAGCCCTTTTCTCAAAAAAGAAGGTGGAAAGTACATGAAAATAGATTCCTAAAGTTTTCCTTTGATCTCTACACATACATGTGCGCACACACCATAGGTAAACCTACCCATATGAATGTATACATGCATGTACATACACATCTGCATACACACCTGCACACAATAAATAAAAGATTGAGTTTCCCATTCAGTGGATCACCCTCCTCCCCAGTAAGCCATAGTTTGGGGGTAGATTACAGTGTTTGCAGAGACCTCCCTGTCTTTGACCATTCCGTCCCAGCCTACTACAGCAACAAAGGCACCTCACGTGAGCTGCTAAAGAATTTGATTCCGTCCTTTCTCTCAGCCCTCATTCTTAATAGCATTTGTCTAGACTTTCCCAAGCCATCTCTCCACAACATAACAAAAATATTGACAAAAATAATGGAAAAGGTGGCTATTACCCTGCTCCTGCCCGCCCACCCTGTCTCAACTTGTCACCAAACCAGATAAAGCTTATTTTATGGGACATCAACCCACCCCGGCCATTTCTGAAGTAAAGTTTATTTGCACAGAAAAATATAGGCAACTTTTTATCTGCCACACTGCTGGGAGGAAATATTATCTCCTCTCCTTGTTTCATATTAGCCTTCCTCTTCCTGGTGCGGTTCTACCCCACAGTGTCTTTTTATTTTGCAGAAATCATGCTCTTTGCTTTTGACCTCGCCTCCTACTCTTGTAACATTCCAGTTTTTAGATGCTCTGTCAGTATCTACCATTTCAGGGGGATGGAGGTGGAGACACATTTCCAGGCTGGAGCATCCATGGCTCTGGCCCATTTTTTTTTTTTTTTTTTTTTTTTTTTAAACAAGGCTTGTGGGCAGCTAGCTGACTTTCCTGTGTGATGGTGGCTTGTCCTGATAGTCACTTTTTAATGCTGCAGAGGCGCCAGCATTGATCAGTGGAAGGTTCAAGGTGGCTTCGATAGCAGGTTCCAGACAAGGTCTGCAATAAATAAGCTCAGTAACAAAGAGTCATACTTCCTTCCTTTGTGTGCATAACACCAGTTCTAAATTTCAGAGTCTGGGCATGGGTGTGATCTCCCTGCCCTGCATGCCAGACACAGCTTCTGAGAAGCTGCTTCAACATGCATCTGTAGCTGTCTTTTTCTTAGAAATAGTCTGAAAATGATGGGGAATTGACAGACTGGAAATGTTTTGTTGAGCATTGATAATATTAAGGCTGTGCTAGAATCTGTTTCTTGTGGATATTTTAATGGACTCAATCTCCCCTTTACACCACCTTCCTCTTGTAATAATTTTGAAATTTTCTTTGTAAATATATATAGAGAACAATCTTTTGCTTTAAGTTATGAAAGGGACATTTTTTTCCCCTCTTCAAATGGCAGTGTGATAAACCACACACCCGATGAGTCCCTCCAAGATTATTGCTATTGATTTCTTTCTTGGAAACGTGGGAACGTTACCAGATGGGGTGTGAGGAATAGGTGTGTGGGTGAAAATGCACTTTATTGCTTGTTGACTAAAAATGCGTGAGCGCCTTCACTATCTCTGTGTCTGTGCTGCATGCATAGATGGATTTTACTGTCAAACCTGTCCTTATACAGGGAAAGTTTATCTTTGAAGGACATAAACTTCACAACAGATTCAAAATACACATAGACCTCAAATGTTTCTTCTGTCTGGTTCATTGAAAGCTGGTGGTATTTGGAATTCATGACGTTGATGGAATTTACTTACCACAACCAGACTCCTATTGTGTCTGTGTTCGTCTGCACACCACTGATGGCAGCTCCTCCAGCTTTTCCGTGTTCTTCTCAGGAAAGTGCTAATCAAGTCACTGTAGGTTGGAGGAAGCCAGTGCCTGGGCCTCGGGGAGGTGCCCATTAGGGAAAGAAGCTGACCTTCACCCGTCTCCTCCTCCTTTTAATGATTCCGTCTCTAACCTTCTGAGGAGATCTTTCATGCCCCTTGACCCCTGTTGGAAAAAGAAAGCTTAAATAGCTAATAGGACCTCAACATGGAGGCTTGTCTTTCGAACTAAGCTCCACAGGCCTTTTAGGAAATGCTGAAAGGCAGGAGGAACCCAAGCTCTCAGTGCATTAAGAAGGCAGATCCCAAGCCCAACACCATTTTCTCCATTTATTTCAGAGACTGCGTTTCTGAGGTGAAACCCTCCCCCCGCCTTGCCATCGCCTGTCAGTGCTGTTGGCATCCCAATGTCTGCAATTGGCTTCTAATGACAGTCCTCAGAGGCGGCATGAGAACTGTGTGCTCTCTGAAAAGGAGCAAAGGGAGACGCACCTCAGCTGGGTGCCCACTATGCCACTCGGGATCACAGGCCCACTACACTAAGCATAGAGAAATTCTTCTGGGGAGGTTTCTGCCCTAACCCTGAACTGCTGAGACAGGGGGGCTGACTTGTGGATCCATATACAGGTTTTCTGTAGTCGAGACACAGAAATTAATGGTATCTAAAGAGCTTAGAGTGATATTTTTTTTCCCTTCACTAAAAAGCTGACACATTGGCTTGGATTTTGTTCCATGTCAGGGATGAAAGACTACCCAGTGTCTGCTGGAGGAAGGAGAGTTAGCCACCCCTCTCTCACCCACTCAGGCAGAGAACTAATAATATCCGGCTTGTTGTCAGTGAGTGGTCTTTTTATATGTATGTTCACAATTTATTTTATTATTCTTATTTTCTGACGCACTAGGCGTTGAACCCAGGGTCTTGAGCATGGAAGGCAAGCACTCTACCATGGAGCTACGCTGTTGGTCCATTCTCTCTTTTTTCTTTGGAGACAGGATATTACTAAATTGCCAATGAGGGTCTCCAGCTTAGGCTGTAGCCCAGGCATGTAGTGGGAACATGTATGCTCCCACCTTTACCTTAGGGCACAGTCCCAAGGACGTGGCCTTTGGCTAGCCTAAGATCTGGAGAACAAGTATCCTTTCACCTTGGCATCGGGATACAGCCCAGAGGGCGTGGCTTGGAGCCAGCTTAAAATCTGAGACCTGTACAGCATCTCACTCTCTCCTGCTCTTAGATTGGGAAGACCTGACTGGAAAAGTAAAGCCGCAGGGAATCAGCCCAGCCTTCCGGGAATGTCCGGACTGTATTCGCCCTTTTGTATCAGTGAGTCATTTCCTTTGAATCTTAAAAAAAACCAACCAAACAAAAAATCTTTCTTTCTCAGCCACTGGTGATTTTCCTGCTATACAGGCAGGCTTTGAACTTGTGATCCTTCCGCCTTAGCCTCCAAAGTATTTGGGCTGATGGACCTGTGTCAGCAGGTTTAGGTGATTGCTCATACTATGAATTTGGACAGTTCTCTTTATCATTAATGCATTCATTACTTGTTGATGGATTATGCATCTCCCATGGCAGAAAGACTGAATGGAGTTATGACTGTTCTCTTTGGAGGATCCAGAAGCTGGCTGTATTTAACTTAGCAAATAGCGGCTACCCAGATTTTTCTTCCTAATGGGATTTTAAATGTGTTATGTATAGGCAGTGTCTCAGTTGTCTTTCTGTTGTGGTAAAATACCATGAACAAAAGCAATTTAAGGAAGAAAGGGTTTATTTTTATTTCCAGAGGTACAGAGTCCACCATGGCAGGGATGGCATAGCAATAGACAGGCATGGCGACAGAAAAGGAACCCACACACGAGGAGAGAGAGAGAGAGAGAGAGAGAGAGAGAGAGAGAGAGAGAGAGAGAGAGAGAGAGAGAGAGAGAGGAGAGAATGGTAGTGGGAATCAGGCTACAAAATCTCAAGGCCTACTATTAGTGACATCCTTCCTCTCATAAGGCTCTGCCTAATGGGTCCATAATGTCCCTAAGCAGTGCCACAAACTAGGGATCAAGCCAATGAGGGACAGTTCTCATATCATTCAAACTGTAACAGCATGTTATAGAGCAAATGTCTTGAATTTTTTCATTACGTATAAACTTATACTCATTGAAATAATTCCTTATGTCCACTGTTCTGTTTCTGCCTTTGTAAGCATGATTATCTTTAGATACTTCATGTAAGTAGAGCTATTTAGTATTTATTGTTCTGTGACTGATTTATCTCATTAAACACACTATTTTTCCCATCTATTTTATTTTTCCCATCTATTAGTATTATTGGAAGGGGTCAAATTTTCTCCATTATTAAAACTGAATAATATTTCATTGTGTGTATCTACTGCAGTTTCTTAGTCCATTTGCTTGTTGATGGACAGGCTAGTTGTTTCTCTACTGTGACAGTTCATTTTAACTGCCAACTTGACAGAGCCTAGAATTACCAGGAAAGAGAATTTTCATAAAGAATGACCCAGATTAGGTTAACTTGTGGGTCTGTTTTGGGGGATTGTCTTGAATGTTAATTTTTGTAGAAAGCCTGAGCCCATGGCATCACCATTCCCTGGGCAGGGAGGCCTTGAACAGTGTGAAAAAGGAGAATATGGCCCAGCACAAGCAAACGGCATGATTGCATTAATTTTTCTCTATTATTGGCTATGTATGAGATGTGATGAGCTGGTTTGAGTTTCTGTCTCAACTTCCTCTCAGTGGTGTTCGGTAGCCTAGAACTGTAAGCTGAATAAATTTGTTCTCCCATTAATTGCTTTTTGCTGATCTGTCACAGAGGCAGAAGAGAAATTAGAATACCTTCTTGGCTCTAGTGACCAGGGCTCCAATGAACAGTGGAAGACAGATACATGAGACCTTGTGCCAGTTCTTTGGGATGTACATACAAAAGTGGATATGATGGATCACCAGGGGCTGCTGTCTTCAGCTTTTTGAGGAACTCCCACGTGATTTTTCCAGGGTGTCTGTGCAGACTTATATTCTTGCTTCCAGAGTGCAAAGGCTCTATTTCCTCATATGCTATATTGTTTTAATTATTTCTGTTTGCAAAATATTTTGAAGTTAGAATACATTCTTTACATTTTGTTCTTTCTAAAGATTTTTGACTATTAAAAGTCTTTTTTATTTTTCATATAATTTTTTCTATTTTTGCAAACAATGTCATTTCATAAACTACCATAGAAACAGTGCACCACATTGGGTCCATTTTAGTAATATTAATTCTTCCAGTCAGTGAACCTGAGATTCTTTCTCTTTTTCAATTTCCTTCATCATCATATCCTGGCTTCTAGTATGCATATTTTCTCATCTCTTTGATTTGCTTTGTTACTAATTATCTCATCATTTTTTAAGCTATTAAAAATGGGATCATTTTCTTAATCTCATATAGTTCATTATAAATGTGTAGAAATGTAATTTGATTTGATTTTAAATTTGTTTTTTAAATATGAATTTTATGTGTGCATATATTTTGGTGTGTGCACATGTATGTTTAAGTGAGCACACACATGTGTACACATGATCATACATAGAGGCCAAGTGTCAACAATGGGCATTTTTCTAAATTTCTTTTCCATTGCATTTCCTAGGATGAGGCTCTCACTGGCCTTGGGCTTGATGATTGACCGGACTGGCTCCAGTGAGCTTCAGGAATCCTTCCATCTCTGCCTCTCTAAAGCTGAGTTCACAAGAGGGTGCCATCATGCTGTTTTTGTTTTGTTTTGTTTTAATGTTGGGGATTAAACTCAGATTTTTACGATGTGTAGCAAGTAGTTTACTGACTGAAATGCCTCTCCAGTTCCTGAATGTATGGTTTTACTGCAGTTGCCTGGAGGACTTGGTCATTCTTTCTAAAGCAATACAATATCCACTTTGGGGGTTTTATGTGTTCATGGGCTCTGGAGACAAGACTGGTTTTGTGTCTTATTAGCTGTGTACTGGTTCATTTTCTCAGTGTGTGATAAGATACCCTGACTAAACCAACTCTGGGGCAAGAGCCTTTATTATGACTCACAGTTGGAGGTACTATCGGTCACAGCGTTCATCATAGCCTGGAAGTACCGGCAACAGAAGCCTGGGATAACTGGTCCAGTGGCTTCTCCAGGTAGGAAACAGAGAATGATGAGGGTCTGTGCCCAGCTCAGGTTCTCCTCTTCCTTTAGTCCAGGATCCCAAATGAAGGATGATGCCACCCAAAGTGGATGTATCTTCCCACATCAGCTAATTATGTGATGAAGAGAATCATCCCAGGCATGTTGAGAGGCCCATCTCTAGGCGAGTCTAGACCTCATCATGTTGATGATTGAGATTAACTAGGACATCAGGAAATCTCCCTGTGCCTCAGTTTCTCTACCTGCTAGAAGCATGGACTATGTCTCCTGTTTGAAAGTCATGGATATTAGATAATACATATAGCTAGGGGCACAAGGGTTGGTTGGGCTTAGTGGCCATTAAAATTGCAAGCCTCCTGATCTGTGGTTGATGTGCAGGATTTGCCAAACCTTGATTTTTATTTGGATGCAAGAGTCTGTTATAGAATATTATTTTAAGATGTTTTTATAATTATTTATGTTGTGGAATATTTGTTTAATGATGTAAAGATGTGTTGAATTCTTTTCTGTTGATTTTGTTTTACTCTGTGAAGCTATGTTACTGTGCCTGTATAAAACACCTGATGGTCTAATAAAGAGTTAAATGGCAAAAAAAGAATATCCCAACACTGTGGGCTGGAGAGAAGGCTCAGCAGTTAAGAGCACTTGTCCCCCCCCCCAGGGCTCCAGTTAATGTCCCACATTATGCATTCAAAACTTCCTACAACTCCAGTTTCAGGGAAACTCTCTGGCTTCCAAGGGCATCTGCATACACATAGTGCATTTAAACTGAGATACGCATAAATAAAAGAAAGAACTAACTTACTAAATCAGAACATCCCAACAGAGAGGTCAGGAAATGGTAGCCTGTCCCACTTCTCCTCCTCTTCCTTGATGCACTAAATGAGCTAGAAAATACTTTCAGAACTGTATTTTAGACTTAGTGCATTTAGGACTGGGATATGAATGTAAACGGTTGTTTCCTGTCCGAATTGCCTGGTCTCAAATAACCACTGAGGATTATATTAATTATAAATGTTCAGCTGATGTCTCAGGCTTGTTGCTAGGTAATTTTTACATTTACATTATCCCATTGCTATTAATCTGTTGCCACACGCCCTCTAGCATGTCTTGCTTCCTGGCTGGCTGGTGTCTCTCCTGGCTCTTCCCTCCTTCTTCCCATCATTTTCAGTTTGGCTTTTCTGCAAAACTTCCTGCCCAGCTACTGGCCTGTCAGCTTTTTATTAACCAATGAAAAAAGTACATATTCATACTGTAGTAAAGGATTGTTCCACAGAACATGAATTTTTCTTCTCCCTACTCTGTTACTCCCTTATGAATGAACCAAAATAAACCCTTTTCCATGGAAGGCATGTTTGAATAATGAGTTACTTGGATAGTAATAACTGTTGAGGCACGTATGTTTGTATAATGTGCATGTGTGTATCTGTGCCCATAGTTTTGTATGCATATGTATGTGTGTGCATGAGGGGACTCAGAAGGCTAAGATTGGAAATAAGTGCCCCATGAGTGATCCTTATCATTTAGACCAATTAGTGTTGTATGCTTACCATGACACTGGCAGAACACAGCACTCAAGAATCACTATGCAGATCATAGGCATGAGCAGGGTGAAAAGAGGTTAGTGAGAGTCCACAGCTGAGTAGCAAGAAGATGGGCTGAATTCATTTGCATGCCAGAATCCATCAGCACAGCTATGTTCTGCAATAATTTCTCTTTCTGAAAGTGTAGTATTCAGTCTATAGGAGAGGGTGGAATGGCCCTTGCCCCATCAACAGACCTCGGTTCATGCAGATTCTCTTGTTGGCCTCCAGTAGATCTAAAGAGGTGGACATATAAAGTTGATACTGAGTTCCATAAGTTGATGAGATAGAATTAGAATTCTGAGGGAGCCAATGAAAATGACATGCAAACATTGTGGCCATTTGTTATCATTATAAAATGTGATAATGTCATTGCTGACTTATGGAGATGATGACCTGAAAGGCCGTGACATTATGACATTACATTTTATCAATAATGAAAAATTGCTGCCCTTGTATGGTGATTGTTGCAGCTCAGGTGACCATGGAAGGAGGCTGCAAGCTTTTCTGTTGATGCCAGGCTCAAAGTGGAAAACTGTCAGAAGGTAGAGCTGTGTTTGTTAGCCACACACACACACACACACACACACACACACACACACACACACACATACACACACACTACCACCACCACCAGCAGCAGCAACAACAAAACCTGGCATGTTTTCTTACCTGCCTGCAAGGGAAGCAGGGAACCTAACCAACCCAAGAGGGTTTCTATCCACTAGTGAGAGGCTTACCTGCAAGTCGCCCCAATGGGTGGCAAGGCTACCTTCAAAGTAGGTCTCCAGACAAGAAAGAAAATGAGAAAAAGGTCCTGGGGCCTGGCAGATGGCACTCAGTTCAGAAAGGGAACAAAGCTGATATAGAGATCTCAGTTAGCTTGTTAGCTTACTCTTTCAGGAAATCACAAGACGAAAATTTTCTGGCTGCTGAGACATTTATGCAAAGCACCTAATGTTCAGAGTACACGCTGGAGCAAAGACTGTCCTAATTGTTCAGGTCTAACATGGCCTAGCTGTACCTTTTAGACCACAAGGAGGGTTGCATGCGGTCCTGGTCCTTGCAGCTGGTGTGGAAGGAATGCAAGCCCAGGTACTGTGGCTGGAATGCTCATCTACCTAGGGCTTCTAAAGCACTCTTGGTAGATCACACCAAGGTGGAAGCTTTTGTGTCTTAAAAAAAGTTTCCACACAATGGAAGGATGGGACCACGTGGTAACTTGCCTTATAATTTTCTCTCACATTTATTCTATTAGAGAGCTATAAAGAATAGCTTATGTGTATAAAAATGCTGAGTCTTAGCCTTCATATAAAAATCTGAAAGGAATATAAAATCTTTAGATTTGAGGTGTAAAATAGATCTTCTTGCTTTCTTTATTTTATACAGGCATTTCATGGTGGATACATAAAAATACCTATTTGCTGTGTTTTTCCTCTTTACTCCAGGCTTCTACTTAGATTCGGAAGAATTCATGTCAATGTCAATATTTCTGGAGAGAAATAAATTGATCTCCCTGTTTCTTTTCCCTGTTTTTGAGATATGTATATATGTGCATTTGTGTGTCTGTGCATGTATGTGTAGTGTGTATATGTGGTTATATATGCATATGTGTATATGTGTGTTTATGTGTATGTATATGTATGTACATTTATACATATGTGAATATGTATGTATGCATATATGAACACATGGTTATATGTATGTGTATCTATTTGTGCACATGTATATATACATATGAGTATGTTTATGTGAATATGTATGTTTATATGTGCATGCATATATATGTACATATATGTACATTTGAGTATGTAGGTGTTTGTGTGTATATGCATATGTACATATGTGTTTATGCGTATATATGTATGTGTGTACATGCATGTATATATATATATGTATGTGTATGTATGTGCCCCTCTACTTCATTGGTTCAACATGGTGTACCATTTTGGGCATTGTGTTTCTAAGCTGAAAGCCATCTCCCTGTATTGATGCTGATGTGATTGTCTTGTGGTGGTGCGGTGGAGGTGCAGTAGGGTTGGAGTGAATGTGTAGGGAGGGGTTCAAGCCAAGCCTTCGTGCTGATGCTCATACCTCAATCTGGCCCTTCACTGGTAGGCAGTTTTTTCAAGGCCTCTGCTCAGCACAGGCCCTCATGTAAGCTGTGACTCTCAGCTCAAGCCTTAGTCTGATTTTGACACATTAATGTGTCTCTGGATGCTTGCCATGGTGTCTGGTACATTTTAGAACTTAATACCTGTTAAGGCTGAGAGCACTGCTGGGCAAAAAATTGAAAAGTTCTCTAATTTAGTTCAAACATTTATGAAAACTCAGAACATTCTTTCCTTAGCTGAAGAAGCAACAGTGTTCTTAGGATGTGATCTGTGGTCCAACAGCATCAGTGTTACCTAGAAACACAAAATCAGAAGCCCTGATTTGAGACTTGGCAGTCCATGGTGAACATCTCTGCATGTCATTCTAACAGGAGAGACACTGGCTGAAGGGAACACTTAAATCTGTTCTTGTCAGGGTAGCATCAAATGGAGAACTGTCAGTGAAGCTATACTTAAAAAAACAATTTTATTTTCTAGCTGCTATAATTCTTATGCTTTGTACCTCTGAGAGAATCTGAAAGGGATGGAAAGTCAGTATGAGGCTGAAATTGCTCTGTCTTACTTCAATCAGGTAAGTCCTTGTAAGTGGGTGGAAAGATGGTGATGTGATGCAGTGGAGTTCAGACAGATGCAAGACTCACTTTCCCCTCTGCAAAAGGTGCTGCCTGATGTTCAGTGGTTGGCTTCTCACCCTTCTGGTTTAAGATAGTATCTGATGGTGAGCTTTACCAGGACAGGCAAGTGAGTTTTTCAATGAGCAAAACACACACTGTTGACTATGGGTCTTTGGCAAACTCTTGGTACATCAGGACTTACCAGCTAAGATTCAGTGACTTGCAAGTCATCTTAAAGATTAATGGTGCTTTGTTTTGGTACCCAGTTATATCTGATAGGTGATGGAGCTCTAGAGGCTACCCAGAACTTTTATCTTATAAGCAACTTTGTTCTTTCCCTTCTCTTCATCTTCTTCCTCTTTTTTCTCCACTTCCTTCTTTTATGCTTCCTCCTTAGTCCCTTCCCCCATCATCATCATCATCGTTGTTATTTAAAAGGGAGGTAGGAAAAATGACATTGACCTAATGGGGTTTCTATGACCTTTAAATGGCTTAGAAAGGACAATTATGTAGAAGGAGGCCAAGTAAGCACTTGATAGGCTTGCAATATTGTTGTGACTATGCTTCTCTCGTTCTTCTGGTATGAACTCTATGGTAGCCCTGACTGGGCAATGTGATGAGAGAGGATGCCTGTGCTAAAGCTGTACCATACTGGAGTGAGGTATGGTATTCCTGCCTTTCAGTATGAGCTCACATAGCCAACTTCCTGCTCATCAGCAAATACAGCTTCTGCCAAAGTAAGTGTCAGTCAGACTTGAGGTGCACACAAATCCCAGTACAGAGTATAGGAATGCAGACTAGTTTCTTTTTTCCAGTGGAGGGCCAGATAATAGGTATTTCTGTCTAATATAGTTGAATAGCGAGATTGCACAGGAGTCTTTTAAGATCTTTGGAGCTCTAGTAGTGATGTTTAGCGTAGCTTGTTTCCTGGAGGAGTAGAACCCCAGGACGTCTGCCAAGATGTATTACTTAATGTCCTCCATTTCTCAAAGGTTCAGTAAGCAAAAGGGGTAATTCTGAGCAAGCCTCTTGGACAACGGCAGGAACAAACACCTTGATGTATAAATCCCAGACCTTTAACCTCTTGGCTGTCAAATTTCCATATTTCTGGTCACGATGTTAAATGCCCTCCCTATCCACTTTAAGAGCTCCGATAGCAAGATCAAAATGTGCTTCTGTATTTGTACATGGCTGGTAGCTGTTAAAGTCAGTGAATCAGGTGACTGCCAGCAGGTTTTACATTCCTGGCTTCACATTCCCCGAACAATGGAGCAGAACACATTTCTTTTGTGGCTTGTAACACACCCCACATAACTGTGAATGCAGCTCAGTGTCTTCTGCCTTTTAAAGATGACAAACGTAGCAGATGAAGGCAATACTTACAGTCAGGACACACAAGGGGTAGGAAAAAATGGGCTAAAGAGTGTCTTTAAGATCCCTTTGTTCAAAATCAAATGTGTGTATGCAAAGGTGCAGTATGTCATTGTTTCCATCATTTAAACATATGCAGACCCACCTAAGGCGGACTGTTGGAATGGAGGGCAGGGACTGTGCTCTGTTATGGGGACTCCACATAGCCTTTCAGTAGCAGTACTGGCCTTTGTTTGGTCCAGTATAATTCTGTAGACACATCTTCCATCATAATGACCTTCCTGACAGCAGATGGGTGGGGAAAAAATGACTGGAGAAAACCATTTTCCTTTCACACAGTGAGTAATTATTACTTGAAGTGGTCAGGATGATGGGGTAGGCACAGTTACCAAGGACTTACCCTGAAAACTTCTTGTGATTCTATCTCACGGTACCCTTTGTTGATGCCCTGCAAAAGAGAAGACTTAAATTTTTACCCTTTTAGAAACCTGTGTTGTTTCAGAATGAGGCAGTTTTACAGAGGTTTTTAGGTTTCCTATGGGGATCTGTAAACTACTTTGACCAGAGCCCAGGCAGGATCTACTGATGTCCACTTGACACATTTCTCTGCCTGGCTGGGCACTGCAGCCACAATACCATGGAGAAGGCCACCACGGGCCATTGATGAGAGAGTGGACAGTGACAGAGTTAGCTAGGTTTCCTGTCAGGGCATGCATCACAGGATCTGGGAATATGAGTAATGACCTTATGCCTCTTGGGCCCCTGGAACTGAGTGTACTTTATATGCATATAGTGTAGCACCTGCCCATTGCCATAGCCTAAGTTAACTTTCTTTGTATAGGTCCAGCCTCTGTGCTGGCAAACTGAACATTTGGGGCAAAGATCAATGTGGAAACTATGTCCAAAGCTCTGACAATGGATATTACCTGCATGTATCAAGCATCTTGTGAGGAAATGAGCATGGTGAGGACTGTGTCTGAGGAAGGGTGCCTCTTCTCAGGGCTCTCCTTCAGTTCTTGATATGAACAGAGTTTGTGGAGGCTAGGAGATGACTTGGCAAATAAAATGCTTGCCAAACAAGTGTGAAGACTTAGATCTCCAGCACACCAGTCTATTTGAAAACCAGCCCGAGACAGAAACCTCAGGAGCAAACAGTCTAGAGCTAGACCAGGTGAGCTGGTGAGTTCTTGGTTCAGTGAGAGACCCTGCCTCAGTGAGTAAGGAGTGATGGAGGAAGACACCAACCATAAAGTCAACCTCTGGTATACACACACACACACACACACACACACACACACACACACACACACACGCACGCACACACACAGAATACCCATGACAAACACATGCATATATGCAAATACCACATACATGTGCCACTATGTTTGTGAGCACATATGTATACCCAAACACATGCATACCTCCATCCATAGCAAATAACACACATCTTTGTTTTTTTTTCTCTCTCTTCTTTATTTTGTATTTATCAAAAAAAAAAACACAGTAAAAAGAATTTAAAATGTGGAAGAGTTAACAATAACTATACAGAGGATAAGAATGATAGGCATGGCTTATCAAGGGAAGAAATACAAATAAGATTGCTACACCTATATTTTCTTTGTGTTCATCTTTCCCTCTGAATTTTTTTTTT
>PVIH01024214.1:9334-23322 GCA_004025045.1 Sigmodon hispidus
AACACAAGTGTGTTGTTGTCTTCTATCTTCTTCATGGCTGACTCAGTGGTCAGGGGGAACTTGATGATGGCATAGTGGTCAAGCTTGTTTCTCCTGGGAGCGCTCTTTCGAGGGTATTTGGGCTGCCTCCTGAGCCTAAGGGTCTTGGGCCGCCGGAAGGTGGGTGACGTGCGGATCTTCTTTTTCTTGTGGCTGTGGACACCTTTCAGCTCTGCTTTCTTGGCTTTCAAGGCCTTCGCTTTGGCTTCGGCTTTGGGAGGGGCAGGAGCTTCCTTCTTCGCTTTCGGCGCCATCTTGGTGAAGTGATTTTCACTTTCAATGAGCCTACGAAAGTTGTTGAGAAAGACATAGAAATCTCCACAATAGCTATAGTTTATTTATATAGCATTTACTATACACACAAATACCAATAGCATATACTAAAAGATTACTTATAGAGCATACTTCATAATAAACACTGGGATGTCAGATAAGGAAAAGACAAGTGCTGGCTGGGATGTTCTGAATGACCCTGTAGAAGGCAAACTGGAGCTGGATCTCAAAGGTGGGCATTTTAGAAGTACAATAGAATGTGGATTGCATGACGGCTTGTGAGATGAAATTGGCGGTGAATAAACACCAAGAAGCATGCTCCAGAAACACAGAGTGGGAGGGCATCTTGGTTATCAGAGTCAGTGTCTTCCTCTTTTGGAGAACCCCACCTAGTAGAAGATAATTCTATTCAGGTCATCTCTTTGGGATGGGGCTTGCCTAGGTAGGGTTCACCAAGAAGGTCATTTGGCTAGATTGTGCCAGCTAGGCTGTGTGTGTGCATGTTGTTAAAGCCAGTGGATCAACTTTTTGGCAAGGAGATAAAACAATCTTCCCTTCTTGCCCCTCCTTTATTTATCTGGGAGGTGAGAACATGTGCTATGGCATGCTCGAAGACCAGAGCACAACTTTTAAGAGTTAACTATCTCTTTTCATATAATTCTGGGCTTTGAATTCAGGTTGTCAGGCTGGAGGGTACCTTAATCCCTGTGCCTCTTCCCCTTTCTTACTCTGAAGCTTTACCGCCCTGCCCCGCCCTGCCCGACCCGCTCCGCCCCGCCCCACTCCACCTCAAGCCAGTTACTTCCAATTCATCCTCTCCCTTGGTGCCAAGAACACTTCCCTTAGTTACAGCTGGCCTCATCCTGACAGCTCAGCTTTATGTGCTAATTCATTAAACAGATATTTGTTGAGAATTCCTTATGCATCCCAGAAAACACTTCTTCTTTCTCCTCCTACCCACTTTATTTTTATTTTTTGTATTTTTGGTGATAGGGTTTCTCTGTGTAGCCTTGGTTGTCCTTGAACTTGCTCTGTAGACTAGGTTGACCTTGAACTCACAGAAATCCACCCACCTCTGCCTCTCAAGTGCTGCTATTAAAGGTTTGAGTCACAGCCACCACCTGGCCTAATATTTGTAGCTGTTAATAGACAATTATAACAGATATGAAAAGTACCCCATGCATTCATGGTTTGAATATAAAATGCCCCTCACAGGATATTGTGCTAAAAGCCTAGATCTTTAGTCAGTGGCATTTATTTTGGGAGCTTCTGGAAACTTTAAGAAGTGGAGACTAGCTATAGGAAATAGGTCACCAAAGGTGGGTCTTATAGGACATCTCATTTCCCGAGTCTCTTCCAGTCTCTATCTGCTTCCCGTTAACCAGAAGGTGAGTGGGTACACACTAGCACATGTTATTGTCACAGTAATCGTCTACCACAACTACAGGGCCTAGTGATCACAGACTCTGAACCTGGGACCTAAAATACCCCCCCTTTCTGAAGTTGTTTCACAAGAAGAGACCCCAGGATTCTCCTGAGACTTCCCTGAGCTCTTAAGAGTTCCCCATCTGGTCTGGGGGCCATGTACTGGCTGGTTGTGTGTCAACTGGACACAAACTGAAGTCATCAGAGAGGAACAAGCCTCAGTTGAAGAAATACCCCCATGGGATCCAGCTGTAAGACAGTTTTTCAATTAGTGATCAGTACGGGAGGGCCCAGCTCATTGTGGGGGAGACCATCTCTGGGCTGGTGGTCCTGGGATCTACAAGAAAGCAGGCTGAACAAGCCTTGGGGAACAAGCCAGTAAGCAGGACCCCTACAGGGCCTCTTCATCAGTGTCTGCCTCCAGGTTCCAGTCTGGCTTGAGTTACTGTCCTGACTTCCTTCAGTGATGAGCAGCAATGTGAAAGTATGAGCCAAATAAGCCCCTTTCTCTTCAACTTGCTTTTTGGTCATGGCGTTTCATTGCAACAATAGAAACCCTGACTAAGACAGGTCAGATCCTATAAAGGCCAGTAAAGAGAAGCCAGCAGGGAAGGAAAACAAGGCATTTGCTCGGTCCTAGAGGCCAAGAAAGTTTTTCCAACACACTGCTGAGAGTCCAGTGGAGGTGAAGAATGGAGATCCCCAAACCTGCCATGGCAAGATTATGGAGAAGTGGAGAAAAAGTCTGGTGGATCATACAGACAGCTTCAAAGAGTCTTCCTTTTCATGGAGTTTCAGCACAAAAAGAGTCTGAGAAATGAAGCTATAGCTGGTAGGGAATGTGGGATCAAGGTGAACTTGTTCACAAACATGATATTCACAAACGTCAGGTCAAAGAAGATAATGATGTAAAAAAGAGGAACAGCCATAGAGAAGATGGTCTTTAGTAGGTGAGGTGTGAGTAGATGGCTTCTTTCTACACCGGGAGATTGTGTGTGTGGATGGCCTAGTAGTGCGCAATGCAATATTTCTCTTCTGGTACTTTGAAGTTTCTCAGCTGAGTGTGAGAATGGAGGTGATTAGAAAGAGAGAAGAAGGTATAGGGTGTGAGGTATGAATGTAGGGTAGCAGCTAGAGGCTCTTGAAATCAAAATGTATCCAGATAACATGGATTTATTTGGGTGTCAGTCTCATGTTGAGATGCAAGCTCTACCTCCAACAGGTGGCTTTTGGTCATAGCTCTGCAAACCATGTACAGGCTTAGGGAACCTCCCATGGATATGCAGGAGCCCAGATGATGACTATGTATGGTCACCACAGACCGGCCCTGTCTATCCTTCAGCTATCAGGTGACATATTCTGGAAGGTCATAGGAAAGGTGCACCTGCATTGGGAGGGGTTTAAAGATCAACACATACGGACATGGGAAAGAGGTACATTGGCTGACATCAGAACCTGTCATTGCATAAGAGGTAATCAAGCAAGGAGAAAGAGTTGAGCCTGGAAGGACACTGGCTCAATGGTCCCTAATGGATCAAAGATGTCTACATGTTTGCATTGGTGTGCTGGGTAGTTTTTAACAACTGGGTATAAACTAGAGACACTTGGAAAGAGAGAATCTCAGTTGAGGAATTGCCTCCACCAGATTGCCCCCAGGGTACCTTTGTAATTACTAACTGTTGGAGGAGAACCTAGTCCACTGTGGTGGTGCTAATCCTAGAGGGCAGTATAAGAAGAAAGGTAGCAGAACAAGCTAGAAAGCTAGGAATGGCGGTAAGCAGCATTCCGCAATGGTCCCTGGTTCAGTCCCTACCTTCACCCTCCCATCTTGCCTTCCTTGGATGATGCATCCTGTAAGCCCTTTCTCTCCATAAGTTGCTTTCAGTCAGTTTTTTTTTAAATTTAATTAATTTATTTATTTTTCATCCCAATGGCAGCCTCCCCTTTCTTCTTTCCCTCACCTCCTTCTTCTCTTTCCTCACTATCCACCTAGTCTCCATATTCTCTCAGAATGGGACAGACCTCCCATGGGCTTAAGCAAAGCTTGGCATTTCAAGCACCTCCCTGTTCTCAGGCTGGGCAAGGCAATCCAGCATGAAGAATAGCTTCCCAAGAGCCAGCCAAAGCACCAGGGACAGCTCCTGCTCCCATTTCCGGGAGTTTCACAAATAGACCAAGTTACACAATTGTTACTTATATGCAGAGGGCCTAGATCAGTCCCATGCAGGCTCCCTAGTTGTTGGTTCAGACTCTGTGAATTCCTATGAGCCAGGCTAGCCATTTCTGTGGGGTTTCCTCAGATGACACACCCCTACCCCTCACTTATAGTCCCTCTTCCTTTTCCTCAGTGGAGCTCCCAAGCTTGACCCAGTGTTTGGCCATGGGTCTCTGAATCTACCTCCATCAGTTACTGGATGAAGGCTCTCTCCTGACAACCAATCTACCTCAATACCCAGCGATACCTTTCTTTGACATATACCCAAAGGATGCTCAATCATACCACAAAGACAACTGTTCAACTGTGTTCATAGTCAGGGTTTTTATCATAGCATCAGAGAAGCACAAGTCTATCAGTCAACTACTTTTCCTGTGACTGCAATATTTACATGAGAAAACTTAAAGATGTCAGTCCATCATGGAGGAAAAGCCGTGGCTGGCCATGTTGTGTCCACAGCCTGGAATCAGAGAGATGAATGCTTTCTCACTCAGTCTGGGATCCTAGCCCATGGAATGGCACCCTCAATATGAAGGCAGATTGTCTCATCTCAGTTTACTCAGTCTAGAAACTTCCTCACAGATATGGCCAGAAGCTTGTCTCCTGGGTCCTGTGAAGCTGATATTATTAACCAGCACAAAATTGCTTTGGAGATCTGTCCGCATTGTCCCTGACCTGCCATGTAGCTGCTAACCTTTAGTCTTTAATCTCACTGGCTGTTCTGCCAAGAATGCCTCTCCTCCTTCAGAGGCACGGGTTCCGCAGGTCCAGGCAGGGCAAGTCCATGTATCTTATGCTCCCATGTTGAGTCTGCTCAATTCTGTTCTTATTGTCACAACCTCCTTTTCTTCTGTAAGCCACATCTACCGCCCTTCTCCTAATTCCTCTGCTATCTGAAGGGCAAAATTATCACCGTTATTTATATAAATACACAAAGCCCAGCTAAACACTACGTGCTAAACAATGATTCATTGTTTATCTGAAATTCATGTTTAATTAGCACCTTGCATTTTCATCTGGACACTTAGCTACAGTTGGATACTCAGGAGAATGGACCTTGTCCTCTACAGGCTGATCAAACCTGTACTTAGGGTTCCAGCCAGGCAGGAATATGGGAAAATGTTGCCAGAGTTTCAGCTTGGTTAGATTCTAGTGTTTTGCAATTATGAGATCCAGCCAAGAGCTCTTTTATTTCAGCACACAGAAAAAAAATCTGTGGTGCATTTCCACTGAATACTGTAATTTTCAACTTCAGCGATGTGTGGGGATGGAGGTTCATTATCTTCTCAAAGCTTAGGTCATCTGAAAGTCTTCATGAAGGCTCATCTGCCTATGAGAAGTTTGTCACCTGCTGTTAATACTGCCATCACCACTGTTGTCATTAGCTTTGGTCAGAACCTCTGTGTAGGCAGAGGGAGGGAGGTACAATGGTTAGAGTATGCATCCTGGCTCTACCATTTACTACTTGTGTGGTCTTGGGAAGCCATGTAATCTCTGTCTGTGCTATCATTTTCTGTTGTGGGTAACAATGTCTGCTTTAAAGGGATTAGTGAGAAGGCTAATGAGTTAAAATGCAAAGTTTTTTAAGAATAGTTGGGACATGGTAAATGTTAGATAATGTAATGAGAATTAAATTTTTATGGTTCTTTTGAGACAGGGTTTCTCTATTCTTGAAGACCAGGCTGGCCTTGATCTCAGAGATCCTTCTACCTCTGCCTCTCTTATGAGTGCTGGGATTAAAGGTGTGCACCACCACTCACCCAGCTACAAGTAATATTTTAATATATTTTTATTGATTCTTTGAGAATTTCGTATATACAATGTATGTTGATAATATGTACAGCTCTACTCCTCCCTAACACCTGAGATCCCCCTAACCTCTCACCCTCTTCTCAACCTCAGGTCTTTTACTTTGATAACCCAATGTGTTCATTTTGAACTTCCAGTTAAGTATAATTAATGCATGCAGTCTCACCACGGGAGCTCAGAGGAGGAAGCCATCAGGAGAATGTCGAATATTTTCCAACGTTTCTCTCTGTGTCTTTGCATCTGGTGAAGCAGAGGCTCTGTGAATACATGCTGGTTTGTATGTTAACATCATTGCCAGCCCAGGAAATATTAGTGACATTTATAGATGTTTCCCTAAGGCCACTGTGTTTCAAAATACTCTACATTTCACTATTATCAACTTATTTGTCAAGTCTACGGCAAATGCATTTAATTAAGGCATGTGGGGGTGAGCTCTATAAATGTCCAAAGAGAGCAAGCAGAGACTTCATTTAGCAATCACATCTTAGCGTATGCCAGTACTTGGGGCAATAGTCAGTTACAATTGCATTCAAGATGCATTCAAGAAGTGAACAACATTGCTTTAAACATTTGACACCCATGATCTCTGAATCCTCCAAGGGTTTCTGAGAGCTGGGTGTTATTAGCTCTACATTAGATTCAAGAAAGTGCAGTAGTACAATGGTTAAGGCATGCTAAGTTCTATCTTTTTTCTAAATTTTAATTAGTTCATCTTGGATTCAAATTTAAGGATTGTCAGATTTTAAGTTCCATGCTCCAAGTGTGTCAACATATTTCACATTTTAAAAAAACAATGAGGGAGATGAATTTGGTGGTTCATTCACTTAGTCAACTGTAGGGCCCATAGAGGCAAAACTACCATCACCACCACAATAAAACCTCAGTCTCAAATCTGTTTCCTCCCACGTGCATTAGGATGTGGTCCCACCTCTTGGATTGGGAAGTGGGGTGTGGGGTCTGGTTCTGAGATATTCCCATATCTATTTCACTATATGGGCCTCATTAAGGGTCCTGGGACAGAAACAGAGACATGAAGAGGTGAAGGCTTTTTTTTCTAGTTTGCACACCACCCATGGGAACTGTCACAGACCATCTCTTTCAGGTTGGCTTCTTTGCTGGCTGTTTCCACAAGGTATAGTGTAGCGTGTTGAGGCATTGTTCACTGAGACCCCTTTACCATTTTAAACACCCACCAGACAGCAGCTCTGCATCCCTCTAGTTTACCAGACTGGCTAACCTCTCCCATGGCTCTGGGGTTTTCTGCCCTGTTTTCAAGGCACCAGTCTCTGTTTGGAAGCTGGATCTTGGCTGCAGGGAATTCCAAGGGAACGGCCATTTTTAATTTTTTCATTCATGCAGAAATTCCTTCATGAAGTGCAGTGCTTGGGACCTTGTTCCAAGGCACTGGGTATACTGCAGCCAACCAGAGCTAGGTGGGAGGGGAATTGAGGCATCTCACAAGTCTTTCTTCATTTGCCCCACACCATCCTTGGATTCTAGTCTCTAGAATTCACCCTGCCATTCAGCAGTCAGGGAGCAGCTAATGAAGGGAGGAATATTTGACATTCTAGTGGTTTCTGGGTCGCCAGTTGTTCCCTTCAGTATATAGTATTCTGCTTGTCACCTTGGTCTCTCAACTGGAAACCCTCAAATATTTATCCAGAGAGGCCACAAACCTAGGCATTAAAAGGCAGACAGATCTGTGTATTTGTGAGATGTCACAATTAATATTTCATGGAGAAAGGATTAATAAAACATTATGCAATTAGCTGCTTCCCCTCAGCCATCTCATCTCATTAAAGGTTGTAGGAGGCAGCCAAAACATGTCCTGAATAAGCTGCTGGTTGAACTCTGAGATGTGAGAAAGGAATATAACAGTCCCCATCCTGCTTTATTTGGGGAAGCATTTCCCCCTATAAGTGGTGAGATAAATGGGGTTAGGTCTCAGTGGCATAGCTTTTGGCATCCACACCTTCATCTGCATCTCACCTAGCATTTTCTCTTCATTTATTCACTGGTTGTTCTATCCATTTTATTGTCTTCTACATGCTAGGTGCTGTGCTAGGTGATAGGAGCAGTGATCTCCATCTCCAAAGCCCTGCTGGCTCTCTCCCATTAAGGACTTCTGCTCCCCTGCCAGCTTCCCTGCTCAGCATTCACTGAATAGTAGACAGGTACATTTTGCTCTCGGGGACTCCCTTGCAGCTCTTCATCCTTGTGTCTCAGAGCTGTGCTTGTGGGCTTCTTTGTTCCTCCTGTCTTCATGAGGAACAGCATGGCAAAGGGAAGGGTGAACCCATTGAAACCATTTCAAACCTTTCTCAGCTGGGTTAAGAGGAATTACTTGAATTTATTCTCACTCGGGCCTTTCTGCTTCTTCAGTATGGCTTCTCTGGAGAACACTGGTTAGAAGAGCAAAACGAATCTTCCTTTGAGTCTTACGGAAGCTGGCAGGCGGTCTTGGGTGGGGAGACCTCATCTCTCCAAGCTTCACCTTTCTGTGAATGGGGTTAGTAGAACCCATAGCAGAAGGTGGTGTTAGGACTGGTGACATGCTGTATGAAAGGAGGGTTGTGATTATGACAAGTTGGGTAGTGATGTATGGTACCTAATATCAGATGTGTTGGCCCACAAATGGCTCCCAGGGGATAGGTCTTTCCTGCCCATACAGACCACCAGCAGTTTTTTTTCCATGCTGTCACTTCTGTGTGGTAGCTGTTCTTGTCTGCTGCCTTCTCTGCTTCAAGTCTGATGTTCCTGTAAGACTTTGGCTTGGTCTAGGATCAGCATGTTAACATGGCCCTAAGACCCCCAGAGACAGAGCTCACAGCATATTCTGATTTCCATCAGACCACATTAGTTTCTACCTCTCTGAGAAGCCCAATTAGACATATGGGATGAAAGGGCACTGGGCTGTGATGCCACTCTTGGCAGTTTGACAGACTGTCTCTGTGCCAGGTCCCCTCCTCTGAGCTCCTCAGGGTTAGAAGGAAAAAAGAGGGCCTCAGTGACAGCATCTGCAGAGACACAGTGACAGGTGAGGGGATGCTTTGTCAGTTTCCTTCCATCAATCCATATAGATAATCTGGACCATGCTCTGATAGTCTAAAAGAAATGGATTATGAAAGAGCAGTAGCCTGGTTGATACCTTCTGCTCACAGCTGACCTCATGTTTATGGACACTGGGAGATATAGAGCTGGGGAGATATTAGGAAATTGGATTTGATTGTAACCATTGTGGTGGTCAAGCATGAAGATGAGATCTGGAAATCAATACAGCTAGTGTCACCTGACTGGTTTAACCAAAGATTCAATTCAGTTAGCTATTTCTTCTTATGAGGAAGGTAATTGTAACCAGTGCCCTTGGTGCTTTGTCAAATCCTCCTTTCATTCTGGTGTCCAATTCCAGCTACTGAATTTGCTGCTATCAACTCACAGATGTCCAGGCACAGTCTTTGGCCAACTCACCCTCAGTCTGCCCTATTAAAAATCAGTGTCCTCTCCTAACCAAAGTTAATGGCTAACAATCATAGGCAGGAATATCTGCTGTACCCAGAGTGAGACCAGCTCTGGGATGATTAGTACTCCTTGGGAACTACACTTAGTTCAGCTCTGAGATGATTACTATTCCTTGAGAATCACGGGTAGTCCAGATCCTTGCTCAGTTCCTTCCTCTGCTCCGTCCTGCTTCCCTCTTCCTTTCCTTTAGAGCAATGGTTCATGAAACCAGATGAAGAAGATCCTTATGTTGGAGTATGTTTCTAGGAAACCCAAACTAAGACAGTGATTTTTCACAGAAGTGTGTGAGTCTGATGCTAGGGGGGTAGGTGGTCCTGGCAATAACTCAGCCATATTAATGAAGTTGTTAAGGAGGAGAAGAGGGATGCCAGAGACACCAGAACTGTCAGGTCCCCATACCTAGCCATGAGGGGATGGGCGAGCATAGTTTAAATCGGAAGGAGCAAGAAAACAGGTTATGATATCTCTGGTTATTGAGAGGAATCTTTAGTTTCCCCTTTTCTGTCTCTTTTATTAAAAGTAGATTCTTTTCTCATACAGTGTATCTTGATTATAGTTTCCCCTCCCTCTATTCCTACCAGTTCCTCCCCACCTCCCTTCCCCTCTGGATCCTCTCCCTTTTTCTCTCACATTAGGAAAAAAAAAATAGGCTTCTAAGAGACAATCACAGAACATGACAAAATAAAATAAGATGAAGCAAAAACATCACACAGAAGTTAGACAGGGCAACCCAACAGGAGGAAAAGAGTCCCAAGAGCAGGCACAGGAGTCAGAGACCCACATATTCTTATAGTCAGGAGTCCCATAAAAATACTAAGCTAAAGCTGTGATATATATACAGAGGACCCGGTGCAGACCCATGGAGGCCCCGTGTTTGCTGCTTCAGGCCCTGTGAACTCATATTTGCCCTGATTAGTTGGTTCAGAGGACCTTGCTTTTCTTGGACTCATCCATCCTCTCTGACTCTTTTGCCTCCTCTGCTAAGGGATGGCCAGAGCTCTGGAAGGAGAGCTTTCATGGAGACCTCCTATTTGAACATAATGTCTGGCTGTGGGTCTCAGCATCTGTCCCCTTCTGCTGCTGGAAGAAGTCTCTCTGATGATAACTGGATAAAGAACTGATCTATGAGCATAGCAGAATATCACTAGGAATCATTTTATTGATACTTTTAAATTTGTTTTGACTAGCAGTATTTGGTTTTATCCTAGGTCTCTGGGCTATCTAGTCTCTGGTTCTTGGTTACTTTAGGAGTGTTGGTATGGGTTTCTTCTTATGGAGTGGGCCTTAGAGCAAATCAGACATTGGTCAACTGCTCCCAGAAGTTCTGTGCCAACATTACACTAGCATGTTCTATGTAGGCAGGACAGATTGTAGGTTGAGCATTTTGTGGCTAGGTCAGTGTCCACATTTGTCTTCTGGTAGGCTGCAGAGTATCTTCCTGAAACAAAGACACTAGAATGTAGGAGTGAAGGCCCCATGTAGATATTACCTTGAGTTCTCTATGTTCAAAGAGTCATGTAGGTGCTGTCCTTGGCAATGTGGTCCTGCTGTAAGTTTGTAGAGAGAAATCCATTGTCTTAGCAACAGCCTGGATTGTTTGGGGATTTCCATGGGAGTCCCTTGGCCAACAGTTCAAGTGAATGCAGCCCATCCCCGCCACTGGAAGCCTTGCCCGGCAACAGGAGATGGCCAGATGAGACTCTGTATTCCCCAGTACTCGGAGTGCTCATTAAGATCAACTTCATAGATTATGGCAGTTTCCCCTGAACTAGGTTTCTACCTTCACAAAGCTGGCCAATTCCAGTCACCTCTACCTGCACTCTCTCACTCCCCTGCATCCCACCGCCACCTGATCTCGATTCCTCTCCTCTACTCCTGTCATCACTTCCTCTCAGTCCACCTGTAAAATTCATTTTATTTCTCCCCTCCCATGGAGATCCATGCATCTCCCTTAGAGCCCCACGTTGTTACCTAAACTCTGTGAGTCTATGGATTGTAGCTTAGTTATCATTTACTTTATAGCCAATATCCACTTATAAATGAGTTCATATCATATTTATCTTCCTGGGTATAGGTTACCCTACCCAAGGATGATTTTTTTCCAGTTCCATCTATTTGTCTGCAAATTTCTTGATGTTATTTTTTAACAACCGAGTAATACTTCCTTGTGTACAACATTTTGTTTATCTAAGTTTTGGTTGAGAGACATCTAGGTTGTTTCCAGTTTCTGGTTATTATAAATAAAGCTGCTATGAACATAGTTGAGCAAGTGTCCTTGAGGTTTGATGGAGCATCCTTTGGGTATATGTTCAAGGGTGGTATAACTAGACCTTGAGGTAGATCAATTCCCATCTTTCTGAGGAACTGCCAAACTAATTTCCACAGTGGGTGTACAAGTTTGCAGCCCCACCAGCCATGGAGGAGCATTCCTTTGCTCTGCATCCTAGCCAGCATGAGTTGTCACTGTGTTAAAGATCTTGGCCATTCTGATAGGTGTCTGCTGGAACCTCAGAGCAGTTCTATTTCACATATCCCTGACAACTGAGGATTTCCTTAGTGTTTCTCAGCGATTTGGGTTTCCTCTATTAAGAATTTTCTGTTTAGGTCTGCTCTTCCATTTTTAATTGAATTATTTGATTTTTTAAATATCTAGTTTCTTGGGTTCTTTATATATTTTGGACATTAGTCTTTTATTAGACCTGGAGACAGTAAATACTTTTTTCCTGTTCTGTAGGCTGCTTCTTTGTCTGATTGATAGTGTCCTTTTCCTTACAGAAGGTTTTCAGTTTCATGAGGTCTCATTTATTAATTGTTGATCTTAGTGCCTGTTTTATTGATGATCTGTCAGAAAGTTGTCTCCTGCGTCAGTGCATTCAAAGCTATACCTCACTTATCTTCTATCAGGCTCAGCATATCTGGTTTTATGTTGAGGTCTTTGGTCTACTTGGACTTGAATTTTGTGCAAGGTGATAGATATGGATCTATTTGCATTCTTCTTCATTATTATTGTTATTATTATTTTTAGAAAATAAAGTCTTCTTTTTTTTCATGTATCTCCTTGCTCTCCCTCTCTTCCCCCTCCCAATCCCTCCCTGTCTGCCTTTAGCTTCCCTCCTGCTTATCTCCCCCATCCCCTCCACCAAAAGGGCAAGAGGTCCCAAGGTGGATCAGCTTAGCGGTTAGGTTTCGGCGCTCCCACCGCCGCAGCTTGGGTTCGATTCTCGGTCAGGGAAGCCTCTCTTCTTTCACTTGCCCGCTCTTCTCTCTTGATGAGGTGGCCAAGTAGTTAAGGTGATGGACTACTATTTGCATTCTTCAACATGCAGACATTAAATTTGATCAGCACATTTGTTGAAAATGGTGTCTCTTTTTTCAATGTGTGTGTTACTGGCTTCTTTCTTAAAAAAAAAAAAAAAATCAGGTGTCCATAGGTGTGTAATTTATGTTTGAGTTATCAGTTCAATTCCATTGATCCATGTGTCTGGTTTTATGCTAATACCATGCAGTTTTTATTACTATAGCTCTTGAAATCAGAAATGGTGAAACCTCTAGCAGTTCTTTTATTTTTCAGAATCATTTTGGTGATCTTATTTTTTGTTTGTTTTTCCATACAAAGTTGGAAATTGTCCTTTCAAGGTTTATACAGATTTGTGTTGGACTCTTGATGAGGATTACATGGGCATCTGTAGATTGCGTTTGGTAGGATGGACATCTTTTTTATGTTAATCCTACCAATTTATGAGCATGGAAAAGTTTTCCATGTTCTGATGTATTCTTCAATTTCATTCTTGAAGTTTTATTTTAAATCATGAAAGCCACTCACTTGCTTGGCTAGAGTTATCCCAAGATATTTTATATTATTTGTGGCTATTGTGATGGGTGTTTTTTCCCTGATATCTTTCTCAGTCTGTTTGTTGTTTGTATATAGAAGGGCTACTATTTTTTTGAGTTAATCTTGTATTCAGTTGTAAGAACCTGCTATACATCACTCAATAATCACTTTTGATATATAGACCATTTAAGACAGTTATAAGATACCTTCATATCATGACTTTAACAAAAATTTCAGATAGATTTACTCAATACTATAAAAATAGTTATACATGTTTATAGTTACTTCATTAAGACTTAACCATTGTTTTAGTCTTACAAGACCCCACAGAGATACCATCATCCACAAGTCAACATAAAACAACCTAATAAAAAAACTATGTCCCTCTCCCAATAAGTTTGTTATCCAAGGGAGGGTTATAGACAATTATCATTCTGATAAAATAGTTATGTTATCTTAAATAAAAGATAAAGTGATATTATAGATCTAAAAACTTCTTTCACAAAATACATAAATAAATAAATTATCATATCTACCTACAAACAACTATTAACCAAAAGATAAACAAAAAATAATTTGCCATAATACAAATGCTTATATATTAATACAAATAAAAAATTAATCTATATGTTTAACTAACATAATATATATTAATACAAAGTTAGTCATAATACAGACACATATATTGATACAAATAAAAAATTAATCTGTATGTTTGATTAAAATAATATATATATTGATGCAAAGTTGACCATAATGCAAATGCTTATATATTAATACAAATAAAAAATTATTTAAAAAAATTAAGATAATATATTTATTGATGCAAAATTAAATATATAATTGCCCTATTTTACACATGTGTCTAACTCTGTT
>PVIH01024215.1:0-23221 GCA_004025045.1 Sigmodon hispidus
ACCAACTCCAGTCCTCAGCTGTGCTCCCCCACCAACTCCAATCCTCAGCTGTGCTCCCCCCAAACTCTAGTCCTCAGCTGTGCTCCCTACCAACTCCAGTCCTCAGCAGTACTCCCCACAAACTCCAGTCCTCAACTGTGCTCCCCACAAACTCCAGTCCTCAACTGTGCTCCCCACAAACTCCAGTCCCTAACCTCTCAGCCAGTCCTCAGCTCTACCACTACAATGGCAAAGCCACCGTCACTGGTTTCCACTTTGAATGCTACACACTTGTTCTCTGTTCAATGAAAAAGGCATCATCATGCAGGTCAACCATGAAATTAAGCAGTTTTCCAATTGTCTAAAAACAAAAGTCTAATATCTGTTCTAAAGGATAACATTTTCAGAAGCACATGAGATGAGTCATCTCAGTTTAGAAGTTTAGTATAGTTCTGGTCTCCTGCTGCCTGTCTTATCTGAGATAGTCTCCAGGAAGAAGAGTATTCCAGCTGGAATCCTGGTTAGTCCTTGAGAGTGAAGAAGTGACACAGATTTCTGTTACCACTGAGATTGGTAGAAAGGATACTGAAGGATGCTCTAACAAACCCAAGCATTGCAGACAGGTCCCGCCCTTCTCCTTTCCTCTCCCTTGCTAAACTGCTAGATTACATTCCTAAACCTAGCACCCAGGGTCCATTCCCATATTTGGCATCTGACTTATTCCTGAGACTGATCACCAAGGTCCAACTATCTAAATTCATTATTTGCCTATACTGGTTAAGCTATCCAATCAGGACTTAATCAAGTCACCCTAGCACAGACTTACCCCTTTTCTTCTTAAAAACCCACTCCTTCAACAACAGCAACACACACACACACACACACACACACACACACACACACACACACAATCTTGCTGCCTACTGTCTGCCTTTGCTGGAATCAGAGGCACTCCCCCCTCCCCCACTGCTTGCCCTTCCAGGGTAATAATCTCCTTTGTCCTGAGAACTTGGTATCTGGGTGTGTTCTGTACCAACTTCAACATCTCCCCTTCCCAGCCCCTTCTTATATCTCCTCAAACAAAGCAGATATTCTGGGGGAGCTATGGTTTTCTTTGAAATTTGTGGGGACAATTAGGAGTTGTTGCAATTAAGAGTTGCTGGGGAAAAGAATAAATTTAAAGTTCAGAATACATTTGTTCACTGACCTCATGCTGTTCACTCCATTTAAAAGCTGCACTGGAATGTTCCCAAGCTCTGGGTTACAGAACACAGAGCTTGCAATCCTTCCAACTCTCTTTGCTATTTAATCCGTACTCTGGTCCCAGTTTCTAATGCCTGACCAAACCCACTGTTTTGTCTCAAAATGTTTCAATTAGAAAGAAATCTTTAATGTTTCACCTTTATTTGAAGTCTGGCATTGTTGCCAAACTGGGGATTCTGGGATTGATTTCCAAGATTATTTCTTGGAGGATACCCACATCTTGTGCTGAAGCCATCTGAATCTTCATAAGATGTCTATGGATGTTTGAGCACCTAGTGAGGTTAATGACTGTGACAAACGTTTTGTTGTTCACCTTGGTGGTTTTCAACATCTGTGACATGTTTAAGGACTAGAAAGCACCTTTAGAAGAACTTCCATAGCACACAAAACAATAACATGCTGCTTGAAAAACTAGATCAGGAAGCTGATCCCTTTCAAACACAAATCTGTTGTCTCTGTTGTCAGCAATGCAGTAAGGGGAAGTGAAAAGTTAGGGGTTGTGAGATCATGCTCTCTGGGCTCCTCAGTGACCATCACCACTTCCTTTTCTTCTTCCTCACTCACGCTTACCTTCCTCAAGAATTCTAGAGATGCACCAGTGTTACACATGTTACTCAGGAATCCTATTTCTCATGTCTCTGAATGGGCCTATGCATGTTTGTTTATATAATCGTGAGTTTATATCAGCTCATTATTTTCCTCCCACCATAAGATCACTCCAAGCCCAAATGGGAAAGTGGGAGAAGGCAAAGACCAGTTGTGAACGCGTTCAGCATCTTAGAATGTCTTTTAGTGCAAGAAGAAGAAAATACACTGATGTGTTTCTGGAGGCAGCAGGTCATCCTTCCTGCATCAATCCCTTCCTGAGATGCTAATCCTCTCCTCAGTCTGTAGGCCGGAAGTAAATTTCCAGTTACTCAACTTTTGTGTGATACTGCTTCTTAGATATTAAAGTAAAACCAAAGGATTTATTTTAGTTGTAAGAACAAGGGATCATTCAAGGCTCGATGTCTCAGTAGATATTTCCTCTGAAACTGCTGCTGACCAAGACAATAGAGTTGCAGTTTTTAGTCTGTTCTTCTCATTTAATGCAACATATACACTCTCTTGGTTTAATGTGGGCTATTTCACAAATTGAATAAAGCTACTTTTCTGTTTCTGCTTCAGGATAGATGGGATAGTGTGTGCAATAAATTTATTGAAGCATCCTAGAAAACTGTCCTTTATTGTTAAAACTGTAGCAATGAGTAGAAGCAATTCCTTGTTACTAAAGAACCTTTATGTTATAGTCACAGTTTTGTTCCACATTCAAGTCTTTATTTGCAGTAAATAAATAAAATAAAAATTTGTAAGGTACTTGATGCCTATAAGACAGCTAGCTGCTGGGATATTATGGTAGTTATTTTTAGCTGACCTTAGAAAATTGCAAATTTAGAGACCTTATATTTTGAAGCCTTCAAAAAATTAATTGAATCTACATGAGTAAGGGAACTCTCAGTGTTGCATATATATATATGTATACATATATATATATATATATATATATATATATATATATAATAAAAACTCCCCAAATCCACACATTTCTTTTTTTTTTTAGTTAGTTTGGAGAAATTTTCATATTTGTTATAATAAAAAGCGAATGTGTAAGGGAAGCAGGAATGATTATAATTACATGTTTTTATTTGCACAATGTCATAGGTAGTCATAAAAAGTATTATGAAATTTTCCAAACTGAAATATCAGTGCTGCCATGTTTTATGACATCACAAACTGTGGTTTAGCTATCATTTGCATTGGTTTCATTTTCAGGTCAGGGAAAAGGAATGGTAAAAGAAGGAAGAGAATTTGCTCTGTCTGAGAAAAACCCATCATCCTTTCTTACCCTCAGCAGAAGTGAGCATGCTAGTTAGATCTTCCTAAGGCTTCATACAGACAGCACAACTCCACTGATTCACAGATCACACATCACCCTTACACTGTAATTCAGCAAGCTGACCCCAACTATAAGGCCTCTGTCTCCAAAAAAACTAGGTATGTTTTCTCATCAACTTCTTTTATCACGTATTAGTTACTCTTATTAAAATTAATCAGAACAAAATAAGTAAAGTGGATGTTCTATGATTTTGCTAGGACATAAACTGACCCAAATCTCTGAAGCAAAGTCTAAATTAAGTTGTTAAAATGTGAGTAGTTATGACTCAGAAATTCTACTTGTGCTGCCATAATTTGAGATGATGAAGTGTTTTATCCATAAAACATTTAATATATCATTTTTCTTAAAAGGAAAATAATTGAAAGCAACTTCAGTATTCTACTATGTGGGAATAAATAGAACAAATTTCTTAGTGGTCCCGGAATATAATAGTAAACAATCATTTAAAAGTTACATTTTTGCCAGGGAAATCAGTATTTCTGCTTAAAGTGTTTGGTCTTGCTAATATGAGAATTTAGAGGGACTAGAGAGAAGGGTTGCTGGTTAAGAGCATTTGCTCTTCTTGTAGAGGACCTGGGTTGGTAACCAGCACCCACATCTGGCAGCTCACAACTGCCTGAGACCCCAGATCCAGAGGATGATGCCCTGTTCTGGCCTTCACAAGGACCTCCATGCATGTGATATGTATACATACACTTAAGCAAACACACACACATATACATAAAATAATTTTAAATCTTTAAAAAATGAAACAGTTTAGAATCAGGCAGAAAAGAAAGCCCAATGACAATTTGTTAGAGTTATAGAGAAAAAGATCAGGGCAGGCCAGATGTAAATCTTGACCGAAAAATTGATGTTGCAGTGTCTTTAAAAGATGCCTGTCTCTTTTTTTCCCATTTCCAAGGTTGAGATCATTGTTCTGAGTGATGTATGAATTGCATGAGTTAACACGTGCAAAACACATATAAAGTGTTTAGAGCAATTATTAGTGATCATCACCAATACCAGTTTAGCTGTATTTTGAGATCTTTTGATTATTAACTAAAAGCTCTATTTGCTCATAGACGGAAAGGAGACAAAGAAAATGACAGAAGTTTACACTTTCCTTTTGTGTTAGTCTTTGCTTTTGAGACAAGATCTCAAGTATTCTAGCTGGACCACCAAATCATCATGTAGCAGAGAGTTGAACTCCGGTTCCTCCCTGAGTTCTGAGGTCATATATATATATATATATATATATATATATATATATATATATGCCACCAGTTTTGTGTGGTGCTAGGGACCACACCCAGAGCTTAGTGCTCCATATTTTACAAACTGAGCTTTGTCTCTAGCCATTTTCTATTGCAGTCATATGTGTTACTTGGACAATGAGAAAAGTAATCACATACCTGAGTCCTTTCTTACAAAGGGCAGAGAAACATTTTTGAAGAGATTCTCCCCTTCTCTTTGTCTCTAGAACACCATGAGCTTGAAGGTGTGAATCAATAACTTCCAGTGAAAAAAATTAAAAGATCTTCACCACTTGAGCCAAGACTGAGGCATGCCAAGGAGCGGAGGGTGAGTACGGGAGAGCTGTGTAGAGTGCTTATTATGAGCAGCAAAGCCAAATATATTTGAATGGAGCTCAATGGGACTGATGAGTAAGTTTCTCCAGAGCAGAAACTAAATGGACATTATTTGTATGAGGCTCATGATTACCCATTGAGTATGTCCCCTCCACTTCCTTTATTTAATGTTTTGTCAAATTATGTCGTTTTAATAAATTTGCTGCATGTTACAACAATTCTCACAGCTTCTCTTACAACCTTCAACCCCCAACTCTGTTTTCGAAAAGGTCTTAGATTCTTCAGCTCTGGTTATTTTGCTGCAGTAATTTCAAGAACCTCATACAAAGAGTGTTTGGCAAGTACCCTTTGTATTTCAGAGTCTTTACAAAGGATTATAGGCTTAAAAAATCTCTGTTTTCCAATTTCCATTATAAACATCAGTTGCAAGAAATAATCCTCAAATAAGGTTGGCTAAAGGTTAAGCAGACTATTTACTCCAATTGTTCTTAACACTTTAGCAAAATAGACTGCTAAGAAACTAATTAGAGTTTCAGATCCCCTTCCTGGAAGAAAATGCACATTTATTTGCTCACATATACAATACCTTGTGATCTAGGTTGGTTATTGGGACACTAAAATCCATCTGCTGGTTGGCTGAAGCTACCTTAAGAACTGCTGTTTCAGTATTGTTTGCTTAACCTTTTTATTACAGAGAATTTCAAATACACCTAAGAATAAATGGAATAGTTCAACAGACTTTCATATGCAAATCATCCAACACCCACAGTCTCTAGTCCCATGCCAGTTCTGTGTTCTGTCTAGCCTACTGAATCTGTGCTTAAACACAAGTTCAACTTAAACCAAGTTTAATAAATAATCATGAATCTAATACACATGAGATGTGTGACTTGTACATGTGTATATTTATGTCAGATCTGCATATATATAAATATAAACATGTATAAGGCATATGCATATGTGATATTAGATAGCTTCTCACCAAATGTTGCTTAAGCATGATTATAACATTGCAATCCCTTGATAAATAAAGTAGATCCTAGAAAAGTCTTTTTATTTTCTTTTTCTTATATGCATGTTGAGGATATTGCCCCTTCCTGACCATCACTAGGGCCACCTGCACTTTTTTTAAAAGATTTATTTATTATGTATACAGTGTTCTGCATGCATGTATCCCTACAGGCCAGAAGAGGGAACTGGATCTCATCACAGGTGGTTGTGAACCACCATGTGATTGCTGGGAATTGAACTCAGGACCTCTGGAAGAGAGGTCAGTACTGTTAACTCCAGCCCCCCCACCTGTACTTTTAACCTACTTCTTTGGAAATATCTTATATATCCCATACTTCATGCAGCTTCTTGCGGATAGTCTAAGTAACTGTTAAAATTGTATCATCTATCAATATACTTACATGTGTTTCTGGCCCATGGGTTGATTCTGGGCATGATTATCATGTATCCTATTCACTAAAATTTTGATCAAATTTCTAGAATTCTCCTCTTGTGTCTTTCTACAACTGTGTGATGAGATCATCTAAACATAATGTTGCATCTTCCTTTCTAATCTATCTTCCCATATATCAATTTCACCTCTCATATCCTTGACCAGAAATTTGAGAATTTCAGTGTGCTACTAAAGGAAATACATGGTAGGAAGGTAGAACTGACTTCTGAAGGTTGAGTCCTCTGATCTCCTCATGCACACACACACACACACACACACACACACACACACACACACACATGTACACACGCACACATGCACGCACTTGCGCACACACTAAATAAATAAATATTTTTAAAAACTAAAAAAAAAAAACTTCTCCTGTGTTTTGCTTCTGAATGTCTGTATTTGCATTTTAATATGGCTGTTCAGGTCTCATGGTTCAGGCCTCCAAATTCAGCTAGCCAAGAGACTAAGGGCTGAGGATTACAAGTTCAGGCCCTACCTAGACTACAAAATGAGCTCAAGACAAGCTGGGTAACATAGTAAGACCCTATATCAAGATCAAAATGGGCAGCAAGTTTAGCCAGGAGAGAGTACTGGCCTGGCATGAGTGAGACTTCCAGTGCTAAAATAAGTAAATGGATGGATGAATGGATGGATGGATGAATGGATGAATGGATGGATGGATGAATGGATGGATGGATGAATGGATGGATAGATGAATGGATGGATGGATGAATGGATGGATGGATGAATGGATGGATGGATGGATGGATGAGAATATTCAAATTGTTTTCTTTCTCCTACGTCTTTAACTTCTGCCTGTTTTTTGTACTAAAATCAGAAATAAAGGAAGACCAACCAATTTCATGTTTGTCTTAGTATTAGCTGATAAAGAAAATACTATGAACATGGAGGTTTAAACAATAAACATTATTTCTCATGGTTCTGAAAACCGAGTTCAGGGTGCCAGTAGGTTTGAGCTCTTGGTGAAGACCCTTGTTCCCATAAGATACTGTGTAAGGTGGGGTATAGGCACAGGCGGGAAGAGTGTTGTGAATTTGAGGTCATCCTGGACTCCATAGTCAATTCCAAACTTGTTTGGGCTACTGTCCCAAATCAGAGTTAGGGGAAGACTCTGGGGTCCACTGAACATTCTCAATGATGCCCCCCTTCCAAGAATCATCACTAGCACTACCATGCTAACTCATGCTAGCACAACCATGATCCCCAAAGATCCTGCCTCCTTGGCCATCACACTGGGGCTAGGATGTTGTGTATAAGTTTTGGAGGGACTCAGACATTCAGTCCATAACCCTTCCCTTGTTACCTTATACCACCCCTCTTCCCTTTAATCAGATTCCTCAAAATGTTGCCAATTCTCACCACATCTGTGACCTCATCATCAGGATAATCATACCACCCAATCCACTCAACAAAAGGAGCCTCAGCAATGCTGCTAAACCTCACTGGTTCTCAGACTGCACCCTACTTGTTCTTTAGGCAGTGACATCCCACAGTCTGACTGGTCCCCTCTCTTTATGCTCTGCCCTCTTTCAGCTTCTCCAGTTCTAGACTTTAGATGTGTCATTCTTCTTGACCTATGCCCCTTCTAAAGGGTTTAGCACTAATTATTATAGTTCAATAACTGTTATGTTCATCCTTCATCCTAGGGCTTAGCCCATTGGAGGGATTCAACATACACTTGTTGAGTAAATATTCTAAGGTATGACACTTTTAGTAGCAGTCATATGTTCTTGAGATTCTTTGTTAACAGTTCTTCAATCTCTGCAAAAACCACTAATGTTGGTGGTTTACACACATGTAAAATCTAAATAAAAAATGCTTTGAGCAATTCAAAATATAATGTTTCCTATGTATAGTAGAATAATACTCAAAATCTCTACCTGCCAGCCAATAAACACTTTAAAATACGTTTACCATTTATCATCTTTAACTGCCAGAGGAATGCAAATTAAAACTACTTTGAGATTCCATCTTACCCGATCCAAACAGCTGCCAAAAGAGGAAAGAGGAATTCTTTTTTTTTTTTCAATTTCTTTCTTTTTTTATTTTTATTTTTATTTTATTATTATGAACAAAGAAGTCACACTTTCTATCCTGTATATCCTTATTCAAGTCCCTTCCCCCTCCCACCACATCAGGTCATTCTCTCTTCTCCACAACTCCCCATCCCCTCTCTAGGCAGGCAGCAGGCAGTCCCAAGGTCCCGCTGTCCCAATATTGCTTAGATCAGCCTGGCATATCCAGTTTTCTCCCCTCAACCTCAAGACTGAGTCAGGTGTTCCCCTCGGGGGAGTGGGATCCAAGGAGAAAGAGGAATTCTTATTTACCCTTGCTGAGGATACATACGGAGCAACACTTGATGGGTTCTCAAAATGTAAAACTAAAACTACCAGATAACCCACCTAGATTACTCCTAGATGTATACACCTAAGGAACTCTATATCTTAGAACAGAGATACTTGTACATCCATGTTTATTACTGCTCTCTTCACACTAGTAGGGAAATAGAACCAGCCTGGATGTCCATCAGCAGAGGAATAAAGAAAATGTGGTACAAAACACAACAGAATATTATTTGGCAGTAAAATCATGTGAAATCTGAAGGAAAATAAAAGTATGTAGAAATAATCATTCTACAATCCGGGCTCAGAAAGACAAATACTGCACATTCCCTTCCATAGGTAGGTCCTAGCTTCTAATTTTTATATGTGTACACTTATGAGGCAGTGAGTGTACAGGTCAGGAAATGGGAAACAGGTTCACGGGAGGAGAAGAAAGGAAGTTAAAGAGTGGGCTGAGGAAAGTAATACATTTCATATGAGAGTGGAACACAGAATGCTGGGAATGGAAGGAGATAAACAGAGATGATATTCAGTGAGATGAGGGGAGAGTGGGGTGGGTCAACCAGAACTTAACACATAAAACAGCATTATAAGAAGCTTGCTACTTTGCAAACTAGTCAAAAAATTTAAAAAAAAAAAAAAAGAGAGAATATAAACAAATCCTCCATGCTATTGAATACACCTTAGGTCTCACACAGTTTGGTCAATGGTTGAGAACATCAACGGGATTGCAACTGCGTGAACAGACACTGGTTTGCAGAATTAAGGCTGGAAAAGAGGTGCCCACGAGGGGTGGTTTCCAACGTGAACTGAGATCACTAAGAGCGTGGGATGAAGCACTGGGACTTGATCCTGGCGCTGATCTCACATTTGCAGTCTGTCTGTTCTCCCGGCTGCTTCACTGCAGCTTTGTTCGGCTCAGCATGGAAATGGGATTCTGAACGTGGAGTCTGCCAGGTGTCATCTATAAAGAGAAACTCAGAGAAGAGGTCTAAATTTGGCTCCGCGGTACTATTTGTTGGAAATTTGTGTCTCAAGATTTTGCCATTAAGCTAAGCAGTGCTGCTTTGTCTTCATATCTCTCTGACTCGATTTTGCTCTCACTATGGTCTCTCTAAATGATGTTAAAAATAATAGTACATTTTTCACTCCTTCATGCTTCCACTCACTTGCTCACTCAGTGGACATCTTGTTAGGCTGCCTGTATTTGCAGGTCACTGTGCGGCGTGCTATGGAGGACATGTGGTATACAAATTGTCTAGTCCTCACCTAACGTAGGAAACCAGTGAGAAGAGAAAAGCTATTTGGAATCTTTGGGATAAAACTTAGTTTGTACTCCAAAGAGCTGCGGGAAATAGTGAGATACACACAAGAAGAAATCCTTTAAATGAGAGAGAGAGAGGCAGAGACAGAGAGACAGAGAGAATATGAAAGGGAAATGACTTACTGAACTGGTTAATCTTGGACAAATATCCAACCTGTACCTGGGGACTGGACTAAGTCACTAATATGACCTATGAGTAATGCATTAGCAGGGGTGGAATGGAAAATAAGAAAACTAACAATGAGTCTCCAGGTCTCTGCAAATTTACTCTCTATCTTTTATGCCATTCACTTAATCTCACATCCTCAGTTACTTCTGTGAAGCATGGTTAATGACAAAATGCTGTGCTTTGCAGGGCTGCTGCAATGTACATAGAAATCTTCAAATTCTAATATGAATACAGAAACATTATTTTACACCATATGCTTGGGTATCAGGAAGGTTTAGGCACTGTCCAAGAGGCCTTGTATAAGACATTAGTTTATGAGTCTATATTTCTATGTGTAAAATAAGAGTAACAGTAGACATATTCCCAAACTTCTAAGGTTGGCATGGAAATCAGGAAACAAGTCACATTCTTGAGATGTTTTATTTACAAGGTATACTATTTTTATTTACTAAGGAATGGAGAGAGATTTGTCGATGTGTCTGCTCCAGAGGCAAATGCTTTCCTTCCAGACCTACTCATCTCCCACCCTTGGAATCTCAGCCACCCTGATATAGCTCCACTAACATGTTGGTGGCTGTTTTTTCATAACATTCTCAATACCTATAAAGCTCATCACACATACCTACACACTCACATATTATTTTGCATAAATGGACTTTAGCAATACATGTTTTGTTTTTTTTTTAAAGTAGCTGCCTTCCCTTCATATTTGACCTCTTTCTAGTGCATCATTCCATGGTCAGCCCAAGATTTATTTGCTCTGGTGAGCCCCTGCTGGTCGTGGTCTCGACAAGACACAGTTTCTCAACTCTGGGACATGGCATTGTCCTCTCACAGTCCCTAATGCTTTGATGCACTTCCTTCCAGGCTACACATCTTTCCAAACACTAACCTGTGTCCATTTCCTCTTCACGCCTCATATTTGATGCAGCACACAGTCCATGATAGGCACTTAGTAAAGAAATAAATAAGCAAAGGAATGAATAAGGGAAAGATGGTGGGGTTAGTGAATCTAATATGCAAAACGTTTAAATGGTTTGCACTAAATTACAAGGCATATCATAAAATTATTTTCCTTCTCTATTGCCCAATTATATGTGCAATCTTCCTCAAATTATATATAATTTATATGCACATTTATAAGCTTATATTTGGTATTTGATATTAACACCAAAATGTAAAGTTTGTGAACCTTCTAGAATATGTTCATTGAAAATGATTCCTTTGCTTTTAAATCTTGTCAAGGGAAAGTAAAGAACTAGAATTATTGACAATTTGACATGTTCTGTTCCAGGTGAGGATATGGCACTGGGCATGTCTCTGCTATTTCTTTTCTAGAACAGCAGCTTCCAGGCCAAACCATCTGGGGATTTTATGTGAAAACTCAATATGGAACTCTCCTAAAACCCATAAGAATCCAAGTGAATCATCTTAAAATATAAACAAGATGAAGCTTGAGTTCTGTATTTCCAATCAATTTCCAAAGGTTGTCCATTTCTCGGTTGCTAGCTTTAGACAGCTATCTAGACAGTAAGAGTACAAAGAATAAAATCAATATTTTCAACTCCATTCCAAATAACAACATCTGGAGCACTGGGTTACCATGATCCCTGTTTTGAATGTATTTTATAAAAAGGAAGAAATGTAAGTTTAATAGCAACTCCAAATGACTTGAAATAGTTCAGCATGAATACTTACCATCCATTCACCCACTGGTTTTGGGTCTTTGGTGGTTTCTAATGGAATTTTTATTTGAAGCTAAGAAAATCTTACAATGGTTCATACCTTTTCTATCAAGTAAAATATTTCATCTAGATAAACTGCTTCCAAAATACTGAATGTAATGGGAGAAGAAGTAAAAATGTCATGTCCTGCATTTAGCATAAACTCAGGACCATGAACTCAGTGCTTACATTCCAGCTCACAAAATGGAAGACTGCTTCTCCAAGGCAGATGATCTTCCTGCCTAAAGAGAAAGTAAACTCCATCTACATGGATACACCAAACCCATAAATCATTCTGGGGAAAACTAATATCTAGACAACATGACCCTTTTCTCATAACCTTGATTTCTCTTTCAATTTGGCTAGGATTTCTTCTATTTCTTTCAGTAGTATTTTATAATGATTGCTCTGTAAATTTTACATGTATTTTTACAACTTCCCTAAATTGAGCATGATTTGAGGAGCCATTGCAAATAGTTTTTAAAGTTTTGATCCAACTGTCATTGACACAAAGCAATGTATTTTGTACCCTAATCTTGTTGCCTAAGACTTTCCTAAAACCTTGCTGACTCTATGAGCCTATAGTGTATAAAATTTCCTATGTACATAATCATGTCATCTTTGAGAAAAACCCTTTTGAATTATTTTTCCACCTATATTCTTTTCAGTTTATAATGTTGTCATTGCACTGGCTACATCTCACAGTCTAATGCTGAATCGATGGCCGTTTCTCCACTTCTCTTCATTTTCCTTCCATGTATTTAACCCAGTTTCTGGTGGCTTCTCTACTATTTCCACACTATCCTACTTAATTCAAAAATTCATATCACATTCTATAGTAGTTTTCTAGCTTGGTTTTATTATTGTTGGTGGTAATTAGTGGGAATTAATCAGTCTTAAGGGAATCTTTATGCCTTGTAATGTTGGATGCTATGGCTGTTACAGTAATTTGTTGTTTCCTCTCTGGGTAGCACTGGATGCTGAGCCCTCAAGAGTAGCTTGATAATTAAGTTTCCTCAAATAAAATCAGAGAAATATCCAATAAGATGTACAAATTTCAGCATAGAAACATGGAAAGACAGCTTGACTACTCCATAGATCATAATTCTCAATTGAGATTGGCGATAACAAAAAGATAAAATGCTGGATGATGACTTCAACTTCCTGGTTAAAATATGATCACAAACCTTAGAGGATGCAAACAATAAGATGCATTCAATGCAAGACCTGAAGAAGAAAGTCAACCACACCTCCAGAAAGAGCCAGCAAAATACATGAGAAAATCAGCCTCTGCTTGCTGGTCTGGAGTAGAGGCATGGATCCTGTAAGAGATGCTCCCCGACTCAACCTTAGTGGCAAAAACTTCAAGGCTCTTATAAGAAGTCCTGCTGCCAAACACTCAAATGAAGGGTTTAAGAGCACTGGGCAGCTTTGCTCTGCTTGGTGGAAATGTGGGCCCTAAAATTCCCCAGAGTAGGAGTGGTAAATATGGTTCCTGCCAGTACCTCTGCCATGAAGCTAAATTCACATAGACCAAGGAGCTGGGTGGAGCAAGCTACCATAGTTGAGCCTTATTAGGCACACCATAGAAGATTAGCAATGTGGTCAAAAAATAAGCAATATACAGTAAAGACAGATTTGGACAAAAAATTTCTAAATGTTTTACAGTGTACTTAAAAATATGTATAGGCTTGGAAGAGGATAAAAGGATAGAGAAAGTCCTTTAAAAAGAAATAAAGTAATATATATTTCTCCTTTCTATATATGCCATGTAAAGATGAAAATACACAGAGAGTCTAGATACTGTATTTTATGTTGTCTTTCAATTGTTTGACAGCTGGGGAAGGAGCAAGAGCTGCTAAGATATATTTGGTTATAAATGCTGCTGGATTAATGCAACCTAGGTATTTTGTAAATGCCTTTCCTCTGGGTTCTGCATTCAGAACAACTTCAAGGAGACTGGCTGACATGACCCAGCTTCACAGAATACTCCAGTTAGGATTTGACCATAATTCTGAATTTTCTCAGAATCTCCATAAGATTACCAACACTCCCAATCAGCAGGAAGTAGTCTGGAGAACTATGGCCCCATTCCCCAAAAATGATTTATGGATTTTTTTTTTTGTTTACAGTGTTGGTAACAAGTTATTATAGATAATGGTGAAGAAAAAAGCTATACAAAAGAGATTAGATTTAAGGCTCCTGTTTTAAGAAGAAAAAAGGGGAAATGCTGGGGGACTGTGTTTTTGTACACTATAAATATTTGTCACTCTAAATATTGGTTTAATAAAACACTGACTGGTCAAGTAGTTAGACAGGAAGTAAAGGCAGGGCAACCAAACTAGGAGAATTCTGAGAAGCAGAAGAGCAGAGGAAAGGCACCAGCAGACATAGAGGAAGCAAGACAAGAATGCTGCAGTGAAAGCCAGGTAGCTAGCTATGAATAGAATCATGCATTAGTTTAAGAGTCAGAGTAGCAAGTAGTAAGCTTGAGCCATAGGTCAAACAGCTTGTACTTAATATAAGCCTCAGTATGTTTATTTGGGACTGATCAGCTATGGGACTGGCTGGGTGGGATGCAGACGCTTATAACTACAGGTCACCAGATAGAAGACAACTAAACAGAAAAACAGATTTTTTTTAAAACACTAAAATAAACAAAATTTATTTATTGAGATTATAGCAGTCAAGTCCCCAAATCCGTAAAATGAACAAACATCTAAACACAAGTCTTTTAGAATCACTAGCCAGAAGAAAATCACTCCATGCATAGTATTATTAGAGTCAAATGTCAGAAGTGCAAAGCAAAGAGTGCAAGGCAATAATAAAAATCTGAGAAAATAGCAATTTGTCTGAAACAGGAAACACATCAGAATAACATCCGATTTTTCATTAGCAAAAAAATCCAAGCATGGACAATATAGCTGCTTGGGCCAGCCCTGAACTCACTCTGTAACCTAGAAAGGTCTTAACCATGTGACTGTCCTTTCTCAGCTGCCCAAGTTGCTGGGAATACAATCTTACATCACCAAAACCAGTAGGCTGGAAAACTGACAAGCTAAGTTTGTAGGCTGTATGTTTGGATGTCCAGAAGATAACATGTGCCTTGTTATTGAGCTGTGACCAATGCACCCCACTTTTGTGAGAAACCACCACAGAAATGCAGTGCAACCCTCAGGGAAGGCATTATATTTTATTGCTTAAATATTTCTCTGCCTTTGGGATGGAGTTCATTACACTATTCTTTCAGAGGAAAAGAAGGCCAGGCTCAAGGTAGTCACAGGCCCTCAAAAGAAGATGTTTATGAAGTTCCCAAGCAGAAAAAAGTAGGCAATAAGCTGAAGCTGTAAAACAAAATTCTAGATGAGCAATATCAGAAATCCCTGTTTGTTAGATTAAGGAAATAAAAGCTGACAAGTGATTAGCTTATTTTTACAACAAAGTATAACCCCAAATTTGTGTTTACAAAGCCATATGCCCTGGTTTTTAGCTCCATAAACATGGAAAAATGATGCATTTGTCCATACATATATCGAGCTTTTTGTGGACAAAGAAAATCTGTCTCATCAGTGGCCTCCAAGACACTCTAGAGAAAAAGAAGCATTAAGGCTTTAGGAGAATGTATTCAGGGCATCATGTGAGCCCTGAGAAAAAGCACCTCCATTATTGAGGTGGCTGTCAAATTTATACTTTTCAAGACACATCTTTCATTCTAACATCATATGCTTTGAAAAGGAGCATGTGTCACACAGCCCGTGCTGGAAGAACATGTGACATATGCTTACTCAGCCAAAGAAGGGTTAATTCTATTTGCACACTGAGGTTCAGACTAGTTTTTCAGTCTTTAGTATCATATGTTAGTTCTCCTGCATGAAAGACCAAACAGGAAAGCATTTTTTGCAGTATGCTTGGCATAGCAGTGGTGACATGCATTGTTGAGTACTGTCCCATCATCCCACTGCTCTTCTGGGATATGAGTTCTTCATACTTCCAGACATGAAGGTTTTTGTTTGTTTTTGTTTTTGTTTTAAATCACAAATAGAGATCGTGGTTGACCTCAAAGGAAATGCAACCGAAAATTAAAACTGAAAGCAAAAGCATTTGTAATTCTAGGACATTTTAAAGAACAACACCAAGAAGCACAGAATTAAGCCCACTGGCAAACTTAATCCATTCAAATGGCTTGATATTAGGCCTTTAGATAAATCAAACAGGCTTTCACACAGCTATTATTTGAGCTGAGTGGCTCAGCTTCCTCATCCCACAATACATCTGCTACATTATGGAAGCATACCAGTGAAAAACACCAACAATGCAAATTGCTCCCTAGCTACCTTATTCAAAATGGCAAACCACCATCCCCTACAAACTGTGTGCGTGCGTGCATGCGTGCGTGTGTGTGTGTGTGTGTGTGTGTGTGTGTGTGTGTGTGTGTGTGTGTGTGTGTGTGTAAGGGAGAGCTAGAAATGGAGATTGCTCTTTTATTTACTCAGCAAGTACTGATCTGTCTGCTCAATCTGCTTACCTTGATGGGCATTCCAAAGCATGATAGTCCCTTCCCTAAATTTCCAGAACTCAGGGGCAAAGATAATGTGTTACTCAAAATGGAAACGAGAAGGAATCCCTAGGGCAGTGAGAAGTAAGCCATGCTTCTCATCTCATAAAGATTTTCAGCTCAGTTGTGTTGTGTGTTCAACTGTGCTGTGCCACACAGCTTGTGCTGGATAAAGATGTCTCAGCCCAGAAGGCCAGCAGTTTTCCAGGAACGAGGGAACGTGTTATGAGGATTACCTCCCTGATGATAGAATACTCTAAGTGCCAGCAAACAAACAATTTTAATTATAAGCCAAATAATTATGTTTCCATATGCAGAGACAGGGAAAGCCTACAGGGAGATAAGTTTTTCCCCATGATGTCCTGAATCTGAACATGCCCAAAATAGAAAAGGCAAACTGGAATACATATGCCTTAATTTGATGGAGTTTTTATCACATGAAGGTGCCTTACTGACTCCTCCACTTCTTATTAGACAACTGGGATGTCTGCAGACATTGGGTCTTTCTGATCTCTTTCTTTAACTTTATATTCTAAAAAATAGAAGTAGTAAGGATTTCATTTCTGTGTTAGGCCACGTAAAAAAACTTGGTTTCAAATAGTCACCAACTATATATTTCCATTTCCTCACATATTGGAAAAGAGAAAAAAATACAGGAATAGTGGATAGGTAAGACATTTCCCAAGTTTAAGAAGAAAGGAAGTTTTAAATGTATGAACAGTTTGAAGGTATTAGGACATTAATATTGCTGTTTCTTGGCTATACAGGATGATTACAAGAATCTACAAAAGTGTAATAATCAGAATTTATACAGTCTCCCAAAATTGAATTTTACTGTACAGAAAAACTTTAAAGTGACTTAAACATTATAAGCCTATTTCTGCACCATTGCATCAGTAAGATTATGCTTGTGATAAAGATGCTGATACCATGCATCTCATCTGAAGTCCCCATCAGCACCACTGTGACATCACTATGTCAGCATCCTTAGCATGCTGCTGCAGCCTTATTTCTGCCATCATTACAACAGTGTTACTTCAGGGCCAGCTAAGCTCTCAATGCCTCATATCTAAGTAATAAAGCTCAAATATAAGTTATCAGCTATTGCCTCGAAACTTTGACTTCTCAGCTTCCATTTCATTTTTCTTGGTTTAAGGCTACTATTTTTAAATTTAAAACTAAAATAATGCATCTGGAAATTTTGTTTAATTCCCAGCATGCACTTCTGGAAAATGAATCTCATCTATCCTTCAGATTCTCAGTCAGACTTTCCAAAGGAATCATGTTCCAATGATTGGGCAAGTAATCTTTCTAGAATGTTCTCTGCATGTAAGAGCATTAGTAACACTTTGAAAATATTACTTATGAATAGAAGCATTTTATCCATATTGCCTTGTATGGTGCATCTTGTTTAACATATTTACTGAATTTGGTATTTCAAAATAACAATGTCCACTTTATGTCTTTGTTGTTGCTGTTGTTTTATTTTTAAAAGTTATTTATTAATTGTAGGTGTATAAATGTTCTTCCTGTATGCATATATGTGTATCATGCATGTACCTAGTATCCTTAGAAATCAAAAAGGGATAGATCCTTTAAAACTAGAATTAATGGATGGTTGTGCACACAGATCTTCTGCAAGAGCAATGAGTACAGAAAAACTTTAAAGTGACTTAAACATTATAAGCCTATTTCTGCACCATTGCATCAGTAAGATTACGCTTACTGATCAGATAAAGCTAAACTGCTGAGCTTTATCTCCAAACCCTTGGTTTGGACTTTTTAAGACATGGTCTCATGTAGTCCAAGATGATCTCAAACTAGTCATGTAGCTGAAGATGACCTAGAACTCTTGGATTGCCCGCCTCTATCTGCCAAGGGCTAAGATAACAGACAAGAGCCACGATGCCCAGTCATTTTATTCTTCTTAGTGTTATGACCGATAATGAGTTCCTGATGAAACATTTGGGTTTTCCTAGTTTTTCCAGTGTTTCCATCATAAACTATAGTGCAGTGAACACCTTTGTGCTTATAATTTTGCAAAATCATACAAATATAATTGTAGAACAAAGGTGAAGTAGAACTAATTTCAAGTTTGACATCACCACTTTACTCATTATCATAGATGTCACCAAATTGTGCTACCAACATGTGGCATCCATTTTTGGATATTAAAGGATATGAGTGTTCTCACTTTTCACACCTGCCCCAAGTCCTCAACTCTCAAATCTCTTCAGTAGGTTTTATGAGTTATCTCACTGTTGTTTTAACCTGTTTAACTTTCTAGCATTAGTATTCCATGATCAACTATAGCTTCATTTATTATCAACCTATTCTCAAGGTTTCAGCTACCCACAGTAACTCACAAATTTAAAAAATATTAAATGGGAGAATGACTCATAAATGTTAACTAATCTGTTCTAGCATAGTTTCTTTATTTTGTTAGGTATTGCATAATTTAAAAAAATAAGATGTGTCTATAGGCTATATATAGGGGGAAAGTATATACAAGACTGTATAGTAGCCATAGCTTTAAAGTTCCACTGAGGACCATGGACCATATATGCCCCTAGATAAGGGTAGAGCAGCTGTATTAATGAGTAACTAATGATCTGAGAATGATTAGGACTGAATGAGATTTTGGCACTTGGGTCTCAGGGAATTCACCAAGTTCAAGGGCAGGGACCCATGGACCCTCCTCTGTTTCCTCATATCCTGCCGGTGTCCCATGCAGCTGGTCTCCAGGATAACAACCCAGGCTTCTTTTCCTCTAGAGTGGCCATTCACCAGAAATGAAGCTTAGCACTTCACCAGAAATGAAGCTGAAACTTCTCAACTTTCATACTTACCAAACTTAAAGAATGAAGGGGTCCCTGAGCACTCTTAAGTAACTGCCTAGGACAAGTCCAAAAAAGTACTGAAAATACCTCCCCACCCTTCTTGACATTCAGAGCCAAAAGCCCTACTCTCCAGTCCCTTCTGCCTCCTCCCTTCCGAGAGAGGCTTTCTCTGCCCTAGGCAGAGACACAGGAGTCTAATCCAGCCAAGCCATCTTGCTGTGACCAGTTTGTTGAATAAACAAGACTGGAGATATTGTCCAAATACAGCTTTGCTTTTGTTTCTCTGTCCGATTGTACTTCGTTCTGTGTTGGTAAGCTGTGCCAGGCTGAAATTCTTACAGTCTCTTAGATTTGGAGTTTCTCTTCTGAGTTCCAGGTTCCTGCAGCTACCTTCTGGAACACATGCCATCTCATGTCCACCCTCTTTAACTCTTCATTCTGTTGGGAAAAGGAAACACTGTGGCTGGGCCTGATTTTAAATGCTGCACAGTCAAAATTGTGCAGAAGAAGAGGGAGAGGAGAAGGAAGGGGGAGGAGGAAGGACAGAAAGGAGGAGGAAGAAAAACGAAGGAATTGAAGTGTCCCTCTTGCTGTGGGTTTCTGCAAGTTTCCCCTTGACGCTGAAACATGGAGCTCTGCTCCAAAGATCCTTCACAGCTCCCCTGCCTCTTTTAGCCCTTTGCATCCCACAAACAGTCTAGGTTATCTCCCATCCCATGGGGAGCAGCTGTGAACTTGGGGCTGCAGGCAGGTCCCCACCAACTCTACCCTTCTGGGGCCATTATGGAGCTTATGCTTTCCCGGGTATCTCGGATGATAGTTTGGTTCCCTCTGGGGTCAGCTCTGGCTATCTCTGAGGCTGTGGGCATCTGCAGTCTATGTCCCACTGTATCCTAACTATTGGAATTAGGGATGCAGGCTATCCACATGGTCCTCAAGAAGCTTCTACAAAAGCTTGAGCTGATAGAGTAGAAAGGGTGAACAGAGCTGGGTGCCAGTTAAGGCAAGAACAAACAATCGATGTGGGCCAAAACACACCATTTTAAAAAACCACAAAAGCAGGAAGATATCATGGCCTTCTGCCACTCCTTTCACGGATGAAGGTTTTGACCTTCCTTCAGATGACAATCATAAGGTTCTCATCTGATAGATGCCCTAATATAGAGTCAGAGGAAAGCGACACTGCTTTCTCTGAAGACTTAGCCATGGTCTTTTCCTTCGTCTCGTGATCCCACAGCTATCCCCTTCTTCAAAGTTGGCATTAAAAACATGCAAGTTCCTCTGTTCCTCTGGCTCTTGATCACTGAAGGGTTTGTTGAAAATGAATCCTTCCTCAACAGGCTAGAATTTCCACTGGCACTTACTAAAAGAGACTCACTTAAAATTGTGAGTTTATCTTCTGTGGCCCAGAATTGTTGTCCCTCAGGACCCTAAAAGCAATTCCTAAGAACATAAACATTTGAAAAATGAAGCCTCTGTAACCAGAATTCTGGAACAATGGAACCCTAGCTTTCATACTTTCCAGCCAGCAAACACAGCTAGCTATATCTGGTTTACAGTTTCCAGCCCTACATTTCCAACATCTCTCCCTGTGCTGAGCCCTTTTATCCTGTCTCCCTTTAGGGCCCCCAAAACATCATGGAGCTCCCCTCTCCCTCAGCAGTTAATGTATTTTAAAGTTCCCATGTTTCAAATTGTTATGTAAGATGGTTTATAGTGTAGTTCCTGGTGGATAACTTTAATTTGGCCTAAGAATGACCTAGATCTGGGTGGGATTAAAAGTCTAGTCTAAGACCAAGAGAACGCATATATTGAAGACATGGGCTAAAATTGGGAGTTCAGGGAACTGGCCTTGAATTCACATTAAAATAGCAAAATACAACTCTACTCAATGGAGATGAAAACATCAGAAGCATTAACTATCCTCAAAGACTTTGACATTGTCATTGGCCAATCAGAAAGGCTATTTAAGGTTGCTTTCAGTTTCCTTGTCTTTATTAAGCCTGCTTCTTTTTGCAAATATCCTTGACATAGCATCAGTTACTATGTGTGATGGGTAGCAAGTTATTTATTGCTCAGCGTCATTCACATAAAACATATTAAATGAACCTGTGTATCTTTCTCTTGACATGTCATATGTACTCAGCTGTGAACATAGCTTCTGTATTTGATATTTTCTTGTCATTGTGACCAGATACCTGAAAAAAGCAATTTAAAAACAAAGTGCTTCTTTTGGCTTACAGTTCAAGATGGATACAATTTTCCAGCTAACTAGCCAGGTACAGTGATTGAAGCCCTGTAATCTCAGCTACTTCGGAGGTTGAAGTAAAAAGATCATGAATTTGAAGTCTGCTAGGGTCACAAAGGGAGTTGAAGGCTAACATGGACGACTTAGTAAGAGCCTGTGTACAAAGATAAAAAGGAGGCTCAGGACACAGTTAGGTGACAGAGCACTTAGCTAGCAGGCATAGAATTCGAAAGTCAACCCTAGGACTGGAAAAATAAAAAGCTACTTAAGAAAGAGAGTTTTCTAAAGAAACCATGTACACCACCATCTCTGCCCTGCTAATGGATATCTATGGATATAGATGCCTACTCTCTCAAAGAGAAAACAGATAAAAGCCATACTCTTCTGATGATTCTGTTTTAAAGCAATGTTTCCAGATCTTTGAGAAAGACAGTCCAGAGTTGTATGAGTATATACACAAAGGAGTAAATGAAGGAATTCTCATTATAGGGTTTATTTAATATTTATTTATGTTTAGTGAATGCGCCAGAAAAGAGAAGGAAGTGGCCCATGGCCAGTTGTTGGATTGAACAAATAGCCATTCCTTTAGCAGGTCTGTCCTTTCCCAGCCAGGAACCCCAACCGTGACTATGTCATCATAGGGGCACAGCTTTATGCTCCTAGAAGTCTATAAAAGAGTTTAGTTGAGTCACATCATGCAGGGGGTTTAGATGAATTCTTTTAAGGATTTCTGTAGTTCTTATCAAGCACTCTCCGCAATGTAGAAGACAAAGTATAAAGTTCAACTTGATCCACATACCTTGTCTTCACAAAGTTCTGTTGTCCTTCTGTTGTTCTAGGGTGTCACTCCCTGTGCTCACTATGGGCAAGGGATTGTCTCTCATACACACTGATATCCTGTACCTAGAGTCTGTATCACAGTCGCCGAAGCCTCTGTGGACATAAGAGCAGATAGCGTCCCATTGCATTGGCCATGGATGGTCCATACTAATAACTGAGGCACTGGGAGATCACACGTCAAATCTGTAAACATCAGCCTTTTGTTTCTTATTTAATATTGTTTGTAGCCTCTTGTTGAAGATGGAATATAACTCTAAAAAATGAGTGATAGAGAAACAAAGAGATTACGAGAAAGGAATAAAATATAGCTATATCAGAACTCATGTCTCATCCTAACAGATGCTTTTTTGCATACTAAGTACGCAGGCCAACACCTAACTCTAGAAAAAATATTTAATAAATGCATGAGTGAATGAAAAAGTAGACCATATAGTCCAGAGTATTTAATCTTCACATAATATATATTTATGTCTGAAATGAAAAAAATTATCTAATATATGACTATATGCTTTTTATTTAAAGAAGCATTCATACCACTGAACAGCTTGGGATCAGAAACACCCTGGACTGATCCTTCGAACCCCACTCCAACTATAGGAATACCAGACTCATTCTTGAAGGAGGGGGGACAAAACTGGATTTGACCAGGAGTGGTGACTAATCCAAGCATTATTGGATCAGTGGGACCATAGGACTGTCTGCTCCCTGCCCAGGGAAGGGATGGGGAGTTGCAGAGAAGAGAAATGTCAAGATGTGGTGGGAGGGGGAAGGGACCTTGAATGAGGATATACAGGGATGGGAAAAAAAATTTCAGAGGGAAAGCTGAACACATAGTAAATTTATGTGTAGCAATCTTATTTGCATTACCACCCTTGATATGCCATGCTTATGATTCTTATCCTGTTCATAGTTATTGTTAACTTTTCCTCATTTTAAATTCATGTTACTTTTTTTTG
>PVIH01024216.1:0-23216 GCA_004025045.1 Sigmodon hispidus
GAAAAAGTGCTCTTCATCTTTAGCCATCAGAGAAATGCAAATCAAAACAACTTTGAGATACCACCTAACACCTGTTAGATTGGCTAAGATAAAAGGTACAGATGACAGCTTATGCTGGAGAGGATGCGGAGCAAGGGGAACACTCCTCCATTGTTGGTGGGAGTGTAAGCTTGTTCAGCCACTTTGGAATACAATATGCTCCTAACTGCAAAAAAAGGAAGGAAGAAAGAAAGAAGGAAGGAAGGAAAAGAAACAGTGACTGAAGGCATTGAATTTGCAGAGAACTTTCTGCAATATGTAGGGGAATAGAATCTGAAGCTGGTGGGGTGACAAGTGTACTTGTGTTTTTGGAGATAATCTTTGAATCTCTCTGTATACACAGTATTATTCTGCATACACATTATGTGTGAGTATACTGAAAACGTTTCTACTGGTGAGAATAAAAAGATGTGTAACCAAAAACACAAAAAAGAAAAAGAAAAGAAGAAGAAAGATCAAAGCTGCTGCTTAGAAACTGTCATCAATACCAGATGGACTCTTATTCATTTGTAAAAGAATGAAGATGAATGGATGGATGGATGGATGGATGGATGGATGGATGGATGGACACTGGGGTAAGATGGGAAGTCATGTAAATGTGAGCTCATTTTGTAAACATGATTGTGAACCGATATATTTGTATTTTACTTTAATAGAGAAGAAAGTAAACTTGAGTTAATAGGGGGAAAAAGAAATTTGGTTCCACTAACTCTTAGCTAAACTAACAAAATGAAAAAGAGAGAATAACAAAGTTAATAAAATCAGAGATTAAAGAGTGATGTATTACCATAATTATTAATGAAATTCAGAAAATCTTTAGGACCTCTGTTCTAGTAAACTGAAAAACCTAAAAGAATATAAATTTATATATAACAACCCATAAAAATTAAAGCATTTTGAGATAAAATTTTGAACAAGTAATTAATGAGCAATAAACTTGAAACATTTGTTTTTTTATTTTTAAATTTTAGCTTCAAATAGTTCAGGCTCAGATAGATTCCATGTTAACTTTTTCTATCCCTTTAAGGAAAAAATAACATCAATGCTTCTCAAATAACTCTGTAGAACAGAACAGAAAGGAATGTTATCAAATTCTTTTTTTTAACTTTTTTATTTATTTGCCTTGGTGTTTGCCTGGAACTGGGAACTGGAACTACAGACAGTTGTGAGCTGCTTTGTGGGTGCTGGGAATTGAACTCAGGTCCTCTGGGGGAGCAGTCAATGCTCTCAACCACTGAGCCATCTCTCCAGCCCCCAAATTCTTTTTATGAAACTAGTATTATCTTGATAACAGATTCAGAAAAAGAAAATAATTTTAAAAAAGAATTATTAACCAATCTGTCTGATATGGGTATAAACATTCCCAATAAAACACTTGAAAATACTTATCAAAAAGATCATTTACCATAATGAATCTGGATTCATTACAGAGATTCAGGAATGGTTAGACACACATAAACCAATAGATGTAATTCACTACCTAAATGGATGCATAAACAAACATCACGATTATCCCAATAGATGTAGAAACGGCCGTAGACAAAATCCAGCATCCCTTCATTACAAAACCCACAAGAAGCCTATAAGGAAAGTGCTTTTATATAATAAAAGCTATTTTGACAAACCAATATCCAATGATATATAAAATGAGAAAAAAGAACTAAAAGAATTTCCAGTAACATCAAGAACAGAAAAATGCTGTCCCTTTTTTCTACTTGTATTCAATATGACACTTGAAACTCTAGCTAGACTAATAAGAAAATAAAAGACAATAACAGTGATATAAATAGAAAGGGAATATATGAAAGTACCTTACTTGCAGAATTGATTCCATATATAATGAACAGTAGAGACTACACACACACACATACACACACACACACACACAAACTATTAGATCTGAGAAACACTTGCTGAAAACTGGAAGAATATTAATTTAAATTACAAGAATAGCTACCCAACATCCCAGCAATAAATACAATAATGTGTTGGAAAAATCTCAAGCAGGGACTCAAACATCCCACATAAAAACAGGAATCCTGCACATATGAATATGTAGAAGTGGAATTTACTGACCTTCAACCCAGCAGGGAGTATCAATGCTTGCTGGCTATGGTGTGAACATTTTAGGCTGGACAGAAGCTTTTCCTACCAACACAAAGAATTAACTTGGAGTTATACACACAGTCCCATCCACAATCTTCATGAATGTTTGAAAAAATAAATAGGACTTTAAAAATGGCACTAACTAGTGCCTGGAATGGGTTACATCTAATTGAATCCTTGGCCCAGGAACCCCTTGGAAACTTCCAAACAACCCAGGTGTTGCTAATGTTACTGGTTGTTCACCACTGCTGATGGGGCCCTATTAGTGAGGAAAACAACTAGCTTAACTCATTGAATAAAGAAAATCAGAGCTGATACCTACCTAGAGCCTTTACCACTACTGACAAGTGTTCATGGTCCTTTGCACACTACCATAGAAAGAAGGTAAACATCATCAACTCAGCTATAAACCCTGCAATCTACAGTGGTGACCTGCCTGCATGATAAACTGGTGTAATAGTGGCACCAAATGTAGAAGTAAAAAACCACCAACTAACTGGGTTTAAGGTCCATTCAAGAGAGAGGAACCATGCCTGACATTTCTCAGGTGACCAAGAATCTGAAACTAGATAGGCCATGGGCCTATGGGAAAACCAAATACTACTATTCTGCTAAAGGAACACCAGCTATATAATGACTCCTAATGGCGTGTGGTTATACTCATAGATCAGAGTCTTGTTCAGTCATCATCAGAGAAGCTTACTCATATAGTAGATGTGAAAAAATATCCAAAACTGAAAAATGTGCAAAGAATGGGGGATCTTGAAACCCTCAGGCATAGATAGGCTGCCTCCATAAAACCCCTCCCCTCAGAGGCTAAGGGAAATTTGCATTTGTGGAAGAGGAGGCAAAAAGATTGTAAGAACCAGTGGAAATGGAAGAGACCAATAAAACAAGCCCTTCTAGGCACAACAGGACTCCACACATGAGAACTCACAGGTACTGTGGCAGCATGCGCAGGGCCTGCACAGGACCAAGCCAGATTGGAGTAGCAGCTCTCCTCTTCAGATTGTGTCTGAACACCCACCTCCACTGCTCCCGAAGAACTCCAAGGATCTCAGAGTATGGACAAACCTACTCTCAGCAATTCTTGAAAGACTGTGTGGACACTGCTCAAAAAATTTCCCAACCCTCACAACTCCCTCAGCTCTTAAGGTTGAAGGTATGAAAGTGTGGGTATAGCATATACACACACACACAATAAATAAATAATTTTTAAAGAAACATGCTTGTTTGTAGGTTGCTTTGTTGGTTGGCTCTTACCAAGGTATATACAGGCTAAGGTACCATTTTGTGCATAAGGGTAGACATGAACTCAATTATTGTCTGCACAAAGCTACAACTCATCTCCCTCACTCCCTGCCCACTTCTGATTTCCACAGTTAATTATGGAGAGAGTCTCATTTCCTTCTAAGAATTTTCCAGAGGTGTTGGTTGTTGCTAGTATCCCCCCAGAAAACTCATTCATGCCCCACCTAAATAAATCATATCTTGACCACTTCCTGACAAAGTTACCTGTGTGATCATCCTCATCATGTTTATCATCATCTTGAATAATTTTGTTATTGAATTATTTATTTTTCCCCCAAAATACAAGCTTGTGAGCAAGATTTTGTTTTATTCATATGCTGTACTCGGTGCTTTTCTCAAGGCACGTTAACACAAGAGCTGCTCAAATGTGTACAGACATAGTTGTGAAGTATGGAGAGGGGAGATGCTTCAGATCCTGCTCAAAACACAGCTCTCCAAGGCTAGGCACCATCCTCAGAGTTTGTCCTAATTTACCTCAGACTCATTCATCCTTTACCAAGGCTGAAAACCCAGAATGGGTCCAAAGTGGACCATCTGTGCAAGGATTCAAAGTAGAAGAGAACTGTTTGAACTTGAAATAAGTGTCTCAAAAGCAACTGTGTTGCCTACTTCAAAAATAAATCATTTAGAACGCCAGGCTGGTAGGGTATATTCAAAGGCGGTTTAGGCTGAAAGGAGTAAGTGAGAGGTTTAGAAGGATGGATGGATGGATGGATGATAAAATATAAAGGGTGTTTGTCCTCTGACATTTCTTGTAAACATAAGTGGATACCCTGACTTAGAAGCACATAGTGAAGATTTGAACAGGGTTGGACAGAACTACATGCTGTGCTCCTTTGAATAGCAACTGCAGGCTATGAAAGTGTCTGAGTGCCCTCTAGAGGTCAACTGGCACTAAGGAATTTTTAAAGGCTACTGGTGCAAGGCCTATAGATAAATGGATTCCCAGGAAAAGTTGTACAGCATGATGGCTTCTGCTCATGGCCAATGGTTGTCAGAAAGCAAGTATCCAGAGTCAAAATCTGCCTCAATTTCCCTGATCACTACATAGTATAATTTTACAGTCTCTGACAAACCTTGTTTATTTCCTTTAGAACTTTATCAGTACCAATGCAAAGTAATTTCTGTCTTTGACAGATACTATTGATGTATTCTTAATCTGTGGTTATTAATGTGACTTGGCCAATTAAACTCTGTAAGGCACTTCCTTGACTGGAATGCAGTCTCCTCTTCAATCAGCCTCCCTCTTCTTTCCCAGGACAGGAGCACCCTGAACATCTCTGAAATGTGCTCTCTATTCCTCTATTCTTTTCAAGACCAGATTCCCACTTCTGGAAGATCACATTCTATCATTGCTGGACCACTTGAGCACCTGCATACTTATTGTACAGTAGAAATCACTGGAAGGCAACATGATGTGCTGCAGAATTCCAAATCTGACATTTGTAAAGTATACAAACAACTAACACCTAGACAAATGATTTAACCACTTGGGGACCAGATTACCCAGTTTGTTAAATGGAATAAGAAACCCTACTTCATGGTCACATGGTAAGAATTAGCAATAATTTTTATTATTTACATAGAACCTAGCACAATTCCTGAAATAAACTGCTAGCTCATCCTACTCCAACTATGAGATTATTTCACCTATTTTTCAAAATATTAAATTATGAACACATGTATAATAAACTGTCAGGTGAAATAAAAGTTTTCATCAAGAGAGCCTTCCCATGGCTTCTCTTCTCTATGACTATCGCTGGATACCCTGTTACTTCGATGCAGTCCTTTGATTTTTGCTTCTAACACTTTGGCTGTATCTTTTGGTTAATGCAAACAACCACAGACTGCACACTGAGAAGTGAAATGACTATAACAGAATTCTTTGAGGCCAACAAAGCGTGCCCTTTGCACAGTGTCCTACTCTGGAGAAGCTAAGTTGGTGTGGGATCCAACCCATCTCTCGCTCTCTGAGGATAATCTAGACCAGGTCCTGACAGCCTGAGTTCATTTGAGGGCACTGAAAACTCTTCCTGCCACACAGTGTTCTTGGAAAAGCCAGGGAGGGGAGCTACAGGCAGGTATGCCTTGAGCAATAAAAATAAAGTCATGCAACCTGTTTTCAAGCTCAGGTGTCTGCAGCATGGCATCTGGTACTGGGTAGCACTCAATCAGGGGTGATTCTCACTGCTGACATTGTTCTGTGTGGTTTCTTGTTAATCTGATCCAGAGCTCATGTCATCTGGACGAAGCCCCATCTGGGCCCAGTTATCCATCTCGTGTGAATGCTTACTCAGTGACCCGAGAGAGTGTAGGAGGACTTGGGGCAGAAGTCTAAAATGTGCTTCACATATTTCCTCTTTCTGCACATGGTTTTCCCAGAGCACCTCAGAACAATCCTCTGGATGATGTTAACAGGCACAGCTTGCTCTTAGCAGTTCTGCTTATCTCAAGAATAGCTGCCCAGATAGTGGTTTGTCTTTTCTTTTCCTTTCCCCATCAGTGTTAAGTTTCCTGCAAGGATGCAGAGAGAAGGACCAGGGAAGGAGGTGCAGTAAGGTGTGCTTAAGGCCATGAAGCATCTCCTGAGGGTGCCCCTCTCTCCAGTGAACCCATGTTTGCCCCATGCATAATGCACTCTGAGACAACACAATAGCAACCTTAGCAAAATGGTCATTTGAAAGCATCATGCCAATGCTATTCTGTATGTCCAGAGTGCAGCTTGCCTTCTAATGCACACTTAATTATATCCCAGGCATGGAGAATAAGTCAGATCCATTTAGCTTGTAGCTGAGATATCCTTATGGATGCAAACATCCACATCTATGTCTAGGTTTATGGGTGATGTGTGCCAGCTCATTGTACTGATGGTAAAATAACATTATCTGATACAAAGCACAGGTTGCATGCAGTGAAATTCTCAAAAACTATCTCTGAATCAGAAGCAGTAACAGCCAGGAGGTAGGTCTCCCCTGAAATAACTCACCCTGTAACCACCTAAGCAGCTTTTTAAAAGAAAATGCTGTTACATTTTAACTTATTTGTGCATGCGCCTGAGTTGGGGAAGAGGTTGTGCATAGCCTGGCGCTCATGTGGAGGTCAAAGGACAATCCACAGAAGGCAATTCTCTCTCTCCACCACGTAGGTCCTCAGGATGGAACTCATGTCTTCAGACTTGGCATCGGGTGCCCTTACCAGTTTGGGGCCTCACCTAAGAAGAAGAAAAACAATATTGTACATGCCCCCACTTCAGACGTGTTGAGACAGTATCCCTTGAGTCAGGATCCAGCTGTCAGGACTTTTAAACCTCCCAGTTGATTGATAAATGCAGCCTGGGGTGAACACAGCCAGCACAGCTCAACCTCATGATTACAGTGTTTGAGGCCCCGAAGCTGTCAGTGACGTGTGCACAAATCTCAGGTGTGTTGTGTGGTGCTGGGTCTAATTCACAGGTCTCCTGCAGGTGGCACCTCTTCCAGGTCTCTACTTCATCACTAAGTCACCAGAGTTATGTGGAGCACCTACAGCATTCCAGGAAACCCGGTTCTGAAATACCCTTCTACCTCTTGGATTCATCACATCATTCCCATGCAGGGATTTTCCATCCACTACTGAAGGTCATTGCAAACACACTAGATGAATAATCACTATTTACTAAATTATTAAACAAAGGGTCATAGCATTTAATGGTAATGAGTTATACATTCCAAAATAGCTAGATAAGGGATTTTTAATATTCCCACCCTCTGCCCTCTAAAAAGTCTTAATTGAAATAAAGGTATTAGGGTGTAGACATGAAAAATCCTCAGATATGATCATAAAATATGTCAGAGCATCACACTACAGTCATAAATATTTACAATTACCCTGTCAAACTTTTTAGTTTAAGTTTTTTTAAAATACTTTTTCTGACCACCAGAGGGAGCCAAACACTTCACTCTTTTTTTAATAAACCCATAGATTTGAGAAATCAAACAGGGAACAGGGAAGAAGCCAGCCTGCCACCTTAGTGAAGGTCATTAGGCATGTCAACAGAGGAACCTTTCAGGCCCGAGATGCTGTTAGTTGCCCTGAGTCATAAAGCTCTTCAAACAACTGGCACCGCAGGCTGGTACCTGGTACCTGGACCTTCCTAAGCTGAGTTTATCTTCAGCCATCATCAGTGAACCATGTGAAATTAGTATGAGGAATGAGCGCAGCCGGGTACACAGTGCACCTGGACTAGCAAAAGCATAGCCTAGTGGTCCCATCTGTGAAGTCCAGGGCATCCTCCTCTCACCACTTTCTTGAACGTTCATCAATTCCCTTTCCTTTTTCCAACAAGCTGCTTAACACAGGGAAAGCCTCACCCCAGAGCTTACCACCTCCATCCTACACCTTCCCGGCAGAAGATATCCCATAAGCTTTAAACTCTTAACATGGCATGCTCCAATTATAAGATGATCATTGCTTCAAGTGACCCAAGACTCAGTCAGGAAGTTGAGGCAGAAAACCCATCCCACAAAACATGTCATCTCCTGGACTTTCTGCAACTTTGCTGATATTTCATTCTCATTGATGAGCCATCCCAGATGCTGGTGGACACTCCAAAGTCTGAAATTTACCATCTTTCAAGAGCACATTCTGTCAAGAACCTCATCTACATCTGAAAGAAAAAAATCTATCTATGTGATCCTTGAGCCCTTGGCTTACCAGAGACACAGATTTCTCTACTTCTGACCTTAACAAACAAACGTGAGCCCCCCCCCCCAGTCTGGCAATATATCCTCAGTTTGTGGTTTCTACTCCTGTAGATGACTGATTCAGTGTGGCATCAGGTCGAAAGCAAAAGGATGCTTAGATGCCGTTGTCTGAATCCCATGTGCTCTCACACAGACAGCCTGACTTTTGCTGTGCCTACTGGTGCAGCCTTGGGCTTCCTGATTGGTTTCTTGTGAACAGAGAAAATATTGAACTTTCCAGGACTAGATATTTAAAGTTGACTTGGGCCTAAAGCCAGACCACCTACAGCAGCCCCTCCTAGGCTCTGATTCCCTCTTCCTCTGCCCCATCCCACTGCACACACACACACACACTGAAGCATCTCTGTTTTTTTAACTGTCCTAAAGTTCAACTCCTTTTCTCACAAAACTGATTAGAATCCAGCCCCTCTGCTTTCTCCAATGAAGTGGAAAGCAATCAAAATCCCATTTGTAGGTCCTCTCCACCAGAGTTGCCATCGACCATAGTAGGAGCTGATTCCACTTGATGCTGAGAATAAGAGTTGGCATCCTGTCATGCTAATGCCCTCCTTCTGTCCCTCCCAATGCATACAGATGTGAAGACATTCACACAGATACATACACAGACATACATGAAGACATACACATGTAAACACAGACACACCAACAAATATACACAGACATCACACCAAAACAGGAAGACAAAGTTACAGCCATAAGGAGACATATACACACAGCCACAACACAAGCAAAAGACACACAGAAAGGGAGTAGGGAACAGAGGGAGGAAGGGAGAGCCAGAGAGAGGGAGACCCAGAGGCACACATGGACACACACCCTCTATCAGAGAGCTAACAACTCCCGCAGGTACGGACAGTAAATCCAAAGCACAACATCTACCACCTAGTATGCATGCTCAAAAAATGTTTGCTAAACTGATCGGAGCCACAGGGGAGCCAGCACAGGCTGATGCTTTGAAAAGAAATGGAAAAAAATGAGTCCGGTATGGATTTCCTGCTGATTAAATCCTATGTATAAAGTTCTATCAGGAAGACTTTACACTGCGCAAATATCTCTGTGACCCTACTCCGTTTCCAACAAAGCCTGCATCTAGAACCCCAGTACTGGGACCACTTCTCTCTGGGATACAGCCAGGATCACACTAACCTGGGCTTGTTGCTGAATTCTGTCAGGGAAGGAATCCAGGTTATCCTGGAAAGTCACCTGAAACCCTCTCTCGCAAGCATCAGTTTGAGAATAACAGGATTTCTATTTCAAAGGTTTCTGTGAAGGTTAGGTGAGATTATTGAGCCTTCCCTAAAATCCACTAGCTAGATATTGCTACTGTATTGCAGAGGAGAATGCTGAGATGTTTGAGAGGAAGCTTGTCCAGCTTGTCACTGGCAAAGTTGGACACAGGATACAAGTTTGCTTGACACATCTACTTCTACTGCTCCTCAGAACACATGGTATCCACCACCACCACCTGAGCACCCATTCTTAAAGCTCTGTGGCTAAGACAAGCCAGACTAGGGGTCATCAGAATCTGTGGTTGCCTCATTTTCCAGAGTTCTTTGTACCAGCTCAGTTCCCTGTCTGGTTACGGGGAGGGGAAGCCCACATCCTGCTGGTGAAAGTAGAGCTTTCTTGTTTCTCTTTACCAGTAGGCAGAAGGAGCTGTCGATAGCCTTGATCTCCCTCCTGCTCTAAGGAGTGACCCTCACAGGTGCCCACTGCTGCAGAAACCCATGGCTTCTGACCAAGGACACGAAGAATCATGCTCTCAAACCTGGATCCTCACTCAGCCTTGCCAGCTTGCCCCTCGGTCCAGTGCAAGCCCTTCAGGCTTCCGCCGAGAGTCTCAGCTCCAGTTGTGGCCTCCTTGGTTTCGTAACCCCTCTTCCATCATCTAGAGAAAAGCTCCTTCCTTACCACTGCTCTTTTCTGCAAGGAGTTGCTTCAGCACCACAGCAAAGGTAGGCTTTTATGACTCTAACAGATGGAGAAGTCATAAGAAACAGCCTAACTAGTTATTCGAAATTAACCCTATGCAAGAGGTCCTGATTCGGAAGAGCCATTGTGAACTCTGGAACTCCTAATTCTAGCCCTGGGGACTACAGTGCTTTCATGCCCTGATTCAGAATCTTGAGGCAGGACACCAGCCACTAAATCTCAGCCAGCACCTCTGAGGCGAAGCTGACGAAGCGCAGACTTCTCTGTCCATCGCCAGAGCCTGCTTCTCATCCCAGGCGCACCACCTTTTAGCCATGCAGTTGAAGTCTAATGAATTACCATCTGTGAACCACAATTACTCTGTCCCTGGTCCCCTTCCTTCACGCCTATTTTTAGAATTATCATGAGGATTAAGTGAAGTATTACTAAAGTCTCCACTGTAAAGTTTAAAGGTCAGATATACAGGCTCTGCAGTCTCTAAACTGCATCTCTACCAGGGAATCTCCCAGGGCTCCCCATGTTCTGTAACACACTGAGAAGATCTAGGTCTGTCTGTCTGTTTATACATCATCTGTCACCTACCTATCTCAATCCTTCATTTTCTCCTTTCTTTCTTCTATCTTCCCCTTTAGGCATGAGCTCTGTGAGGACAAGAGTCATGATTAATCAATATCTCAGTGCACTGAGGGGACACCAAGAAGTCTGACGCACAGTAGAGACTCTGAGAAGTGAGTATCTAGTGAAATGAAGAGAAAAGACTCCTACCCCTGGACTCGCAGCTCATACAAAATTCACAAAAACTGCCAACATTTGTAAAATGATTAGTCACTGCCAGGCCCTGAACTAGGGGCGTGGCACACCTCACTTCTGAAGCCCATTTTCTCTTTGTAGAGATGGGATACACTAACCCTGGTCTTACATCATAGTTTTTTGTTTGGTTAATGTTTATTCATTTGTTCTTAAAAGGTGACTATTTCAGAATGTCTTGCCTAAGGTCACACAACTAAAAGATGTCAGAGTCAGAACTGAAACAAATATCTGTAATCCCAAAGCAATGGCCTCCTCCACAACAAAAAAACTTACTTCCTCCCTAGGGTCTCTTTCCCAATTCTTAGGACTTCTGAAAGTCAAGGTAAAAGACATAAAAACCCAAGCTCAACTTGGGATCCACGTGCTTTCAAGCCTATCCGATTCATTCTCATCCAAACCTCTCCAGACAGAGCTCATAAAACCACAGCTTTATTCGATGTCTCTCCCTCCCTGGCTCAGGGGCAGTTTCACTACTCCTGGCTAGGAATATTATCTCAAATAACTCATGTTGACAACTATGTGACTACAAGAAGAAATACATGGGTCCTGGAATGCCCCCTTGCTATAGATCACAACCCCCAACTCCCTGCCCTTCTCCAAACTGCCTGGACAGAAAGAGGTCAATGATTAATTATGCCAAGATAAACAGAGTTAATTTTCTTCCTGGATAAAACTAATTACAACTGTGTTTGTTTTGGTAGGACACCAAATTACTGTCCCTAGTGACAAATATTCCTAATTGAAAAGAGTGTTTGTTTCAAAGGGGTGGGGGCCAGGGTCACTAAACAACAGTTAGGTAGTGCTTTTCCCATTTTTTATCTGAACAGGGGCAGCAATTAGATTTTGGTTCAGAGAAACATGGGAACCCTCTTTTTCTGGATCACCTTCCCTCAGATGTGCTAGCAGCCAGGATAACCATGAAATGCATCTGGAAGTTTAGAAGTGGTTCCCTAAAATAACCATGTCCTGTAGCTGATGACTTCAGGTCAGCACCCTCTCTGGCATCATACTGAGGTATCATCACTCAGCAGCATTCATCAACTATGGGAGAACACATGAGCAAACTCAAGTTCTTCCAGTCTCATGGGTCAGCTTCAGTGCTAAGTGCAGAGAAGCAGGCCATGACCACATCGGGAACATAAAGTACTCACTCATCAGAAGGTTCTGTCGGAATAGAAGAAAGAACTCTGGGGAAGATCCCAGCAATGTAGAAAGAGCATTTGAGCCAGTATGTACAGAAGTCAATGGTTATAGGTGTGCTCAGAGTTATGCTGAGTCCAGTATCATTATTCTGAAATATTATGGCAAAGTGAGGCATTTGATAACAGATGAGGATCATAACAGATTATATTACAGATTACCTCAAACTCCCATAACAAATTCTATAAAAATGAAACATCCTGTGTTCTAGAAATTAATATCCAAAATCAAAGTACTGTTAAGGTCATGCCCTTCCAATGCCTCTATGAACCAGATCTTCTAGAAGCCCCAGACACATTTCTATTTGTGCAACTATGTCTTAATCTACCTCTACTTTACAAGGTCATCCTTCCTTTATTCCTTGTCTGTGTCCAAATTACCTCTTATACTAGTCACTCAGGATCAGGCCCATCCCAATCCTGAGCAGCCTTATCCTAACTAGTCACATTTCACTAGCCCCCTTCCTAAGTAACTGCTTTCTGAAGTATGAAGAGTTAGGGCTTCTGCATGGCTTTGGGGGAGATATAATTCAGTCTATGGCACAGGTTCCAGAGGTCACCTTCAGAGATATGACACTCATTCTGTGAAGAGAGGTGATACAGCGAAAGCTAGGCATGGTGAAATGGTCTTATAAGAAAGACCCACTGGTGGGCATGAGCCACAGTCAGAAGATTGGTAAGGTGAAAAGTTGCTGTGGAAACACAGATGAGTCTCCATCACACCAGAAGTCTGACCATAGAAAATGTGACTTAGGAAAGAAGTAATCTGTGATAAGGATGTTTACAATTCCGAGATCCTATAGTTCAAAGGCCATGGTGCTTACCGGAATGTTAAAGGAGCATGGAAGAGGAAATGAGGCTTCCAGTTCCCAGTTAAGCAACTGAAACCAAGGAAAAGAAGCAAATTGGTGAGAATCTTGGTTTGAAATAAAAGTTGGGAGAACTACCCAACCAACAGAGGGAAAATAGACATATACATCCCTCTGGAATGAAGGCTTTAGACTCATAAAACAATAATAATCACAGAGGAGGGAAAATGAACCCACAGAGTGAGAAGAGAAGGTTTCTGAAATAGAGGCCTGATGGGCTATCATGCTGAGGATCCAATGTAAAATCAATAGATTGGACTGGAAATGGACAGCCATGGAAACTGGCAAGAAACCAACAACAGAAGCTAAGATCTGGAGGTCTGACTGCACTGAAGCCAAGTCTATTCACCCCCTGACACTGTGGTGTGTAGAGCATTGCTGAGCGCTGTGCTCTAGTGACCGTTATCTATTGTGTGTGTGTGTTCATGTGTTTGTGTGTGTGTGTGCATGTGTGTGTGTTCATGTGTTCGAGTGTGTGCATGCATGTGTGTGTGTTCATGTGTTCGAGTGTGTGCATGCGTGCAGACTCTTTCCAGCCTCTTGCCCTCCTACCTACCTTTGTTAACTTCCTGGGGGCACTGTGGGTCATGTCACATCTCTTGATTCCCTTGTAGAGCCACTGAAATGGTTTGGCACTGAGCAATCATTTCTTTGAATAATTTTGATTTTGTTACATGTGAATAATTGTGACTGTGTAAACTACCATCATATTAATTATTGATAAAGTTCTATAACAGAAATTTAGCAATACCCATAGCAAGGCCAATGCTACCAAGTGTTGATGTAAGGAAAGAAGGAAGATAGGAAACAGGCAGCCAGCAGCCATGAGTGTTTAGAAGACGCCAAGAAGAGGCTTCATGGAAGAAGCTCACACTGCGTGGGTGTGGTGTGAAGAGAAATACAGAGGATGGAAGTCAGGCAACCAGAAGACATCTTCCCCAGTGACTCTGTGACAATCATGGAGGCCACTCTGCCCTTCTATAAAACAGGTGTTTAAGTTCTAAGATTTTTGGAAGTCCTTGGCCTCCAAAAGAGTAGTATATAAAAAAAGAAGACACAAAGGAAAAATATGCTTTGCTTTTCTTTCCACACAGAAGTGCTGTATGTACTGTTCTGACTTTCTCTGCTTGGCTCAACTTTAGTGAGACTTCTGAGCCTTCTCCCAGACCTGTGTGAACTGCCTTGTGAAATCCAAGTACATAATGCTGCCAAGACAATTTACAAAGAATCTTCCATCATTTTTCTCTGGACACCATCAATGTCTGATCAAAACTGTCACTCCTCACTCAAGGTTATACACATAATTACCTCAGATGACTCATCCAAAGATTCCTAGTAGGTTGATTCAGCTAGAATTCTATACCACATACACAGAATAACCACATACATGGGAAGAAATGGGGGGGGCTAACACTTCCTCATACATTTTCTATACTTTGGTCATCTGCTCATTAGATCTGCAGCACCACTTATCCCTGATGCATTCAGAATGGGACCCAACTCTATTCTGCAATCTTCACCTTTGTGACAAAATTTGACTTCACCATTTTGACTTTTGCCCAATGATGGTTTGCTTTGATATCTCAGAGGAGTAACAAGACCAAGAAGTTCTGATTTGCCCAAGGACTGTGAGAGAGAGGAGCAGAGGACACAGAAATGGATCAGATCTGGAATGCAGAAGGATGCACTCAAATAATGTGACAACAGGAAGACCACATGACAAGACCATCGAAGCATGGCCCCTGGAGACAAGGTACAAGCAAAAACATGTTCCACGGTTTAGAGTTATCTGGGAGCTCTGATATGCTGAGAAATTCTCCCCTTTGGGTTCCAGGAAACCAGCATGCTGAGCTGTGCTGAAGTTTCAAGCTTCACACTTGCAGGCAGCTGCTGGCCTCTAAAATGTTCAAGCAAGAGTGCAAGGAGACAAGCTTACTCATAGTTAACCTGAATCGTTAAAAAAAAATGCAGATGCCTGGGTCCCACACCTAACCTATGGAGTCAGAATCTCAGGGCAGAGCCTGAGCATTGTGTTATAGCTTCTCCCAGGTGAGCTGCCTTTAGAGCCATTGGTAGAACAGGTTGTATAGCTGCCTCTCTTTGTTTCAGACACAGCACCTGCCCCCTGGTGCATACCAAAGGTACTGTGATGTGTAGTTGTTCCTTGTAAAGAGTAAAAGAAGTAGCTGGTGTCCCCTCTGGGCAACTTGCTCTGAGACTAAAATGAGCTTAATTTTCACTCTGACACCCTCCAGCAATGGATTCAGAGGTGTTCTTGGAAAAGCTGAATAGATTAACACATCAAGTGTAGGTTTTCCTCCATATGAGAAAGAAAACAACAAAACCTTACTTTTTCTCTTCTGAACGAGAAAAGTGGTTCTTGTTTTGCAAAGATATACTTCTTGAGGTGATAAAGTGACATATGGTGAAAGAATGGCAGAAGAGATATATAGGAGAAGCCAGTGTGTGTTGGTTCGTTGGAGCTTTTTGTCACTCATAATAATGAAAGTTAGTGACAGCTAGCACTAGTCATGAGGGTAATGACAAGTTAGATGTGCTCAGCACAAGGCGTCCTCAGTACTAAGGAACTGTTGGGAGAACATCAGACGAGACCAGCTTATTAAGAAGCCTTGGTAAATTCACTGGTGAAGACAAATAGCTCAGTTTTGTTTGGTTCCTCTAGCTTCTGAAAAACGCAGACCATGAGAGAGCAGCTCCCATGATCCAGAGTAGCGAAAGGTTAGGAAAAGAAACTTTTTTATCTGAGATAATTATGAACTATCTAACTGACTGCTAAAGTGAAGAAACACATGCCTTCTGATGGACACCTTCTCTTTTACTTCTTAGAAATGGTCTCCATTCAGCTACATATCTCCACATTGCTGCATTCTATACCTACAACTACATATCTTACTTTAATACATATGGTTATACATCTCTATACACAGTTTCATCTATTTTCACATGTCAACAATATATTTTACATACATTCTCTTCTACATCTCCTTTTATACAGTTACATCTTCCTTGCCTCCACAGTTACAGATCTTCATACAGCCATAGCTATTCATCTCATATACATAACTCCCTCACCATGTAACACTCTACATTGTTCTTATACATTCTGTTACAGCTCTTCTTATAGTTCCTATACATAGCAACAGCTTTCACATAGCTTTTTTTCATACATACGCTTCTCATACATCATTCACTCACTTTTGTTTGTCATTTGCTCTCTCCATTCATTCTCTCACATAGACTAACCCTCTTTTTAAGCTTCTTCTTATTTATCTCCTTTCATCTTTTCTCCAGCACACATACACTCTCATTCATACACACTCCTTTCTCCTTCCCTCTTACCCCCACATTGCTGCTGCTCCCTCTCTCACTCATACATACTCATTCCACACTCACATTCTGCATAGCTTCATCCCTACATTGATGCTGCACCCCCTACATTGCCAAACTCTGGACAAATATATGCTACACTTTTTAGGGTCCAACTCATTCTCATAACATATGAAGTCACACAGTTTTTATCTGGCTAATAAGGTCACAAAGACCAGCCAGTATAAATGCTTGACCTTGCACATAACTTTTTTTCTCAGACAGAGAATGGCATTGAAATTCAGGACATAACAGTAACAGTAGCAAGTTGAACTTTGAGTGGTCAGGGTACATGGTCAATTAATAGCCTGACTTGATTTAGCAATAAACATCACCTGAGAATTAGTCTTGTCTACTTTCTGCAGGAGCAGTTTAGTCTGTCTGAATTTGTTCTCAAGTCTAGAACTTGTCTTTGAGACTGAAACTACTATTACTTTCCTGTGTCAGTAAAGAAGAATATTCTAGTAATATTTCTATACATTAGACTTGACTATCTATAACTATAAGTGTGCCCAAAAATGTAACACACTACTAAAGAGCTGTGGAAAGAACGCCACAGCTGTTATTAATAGGGAGGCATAGCAGTGGCACATGAGAAAGTTATAGACAGATAGCAACTTGTAGCCAATCATCCCACAGGCTTTGCCTAGTAGGGCCAGTTGACTGATATCCCCATGGGCTTTGCCTAATGGGGCCATATCATGAGTGTTGGTTTAGTGGGACTCCTCCACAGACTTTGCCTAATGGGGTTCCCCAACACAGAGTCATTCATGTGGTAGGTCGACCTGTCAAATACTGGCTGTTATATGTTGTATACTCCCTTGGCCCTCAGCAGCTGAAGTTAACCATGATCTGTCTGATCCCTCAGCCACATCTCCTAACATCTCAGACAAGCCCCATTGTTTACCTGTCAGTAACCAAAGTCCACTCCAGCTCAGTTCACAGTTCCACTCTCATATCTAATTCCCCCAACATTTCCTCTCATGTTTGCCCAGCCAGCAAATCCCATGGAAAGAATAAGAAGGGGTGTGGTCTTAATGAGAAGGGGTGTGGTCTTAGTCAGAAGGGGTGTGGTCTTCTCTTTCACTCCTTTTTTTTTTTCTCTTCTAGATCCAGCACCTTTTAGGTTGAAAGAGTAGAGAGAATAAGAGGCCAAGTAGGGCTCACCTTACACAAGAAGCTGTTTGCAGTAGGAGAAGGAGCCCTGCTCGCCCACCCACTCCTGCCTTCATTGCAGCATTCTACTTCTGGGGATTTCCATATGTCAGTCTCTCATTAGATGATGTGACATATGGAGATATGTGTTTATATATAGATGCTTAATTTCATGTTACCTGCCTCTATTACTGAAGACACCATAGGGGAAAGTGGTCATGTCTTTCTTTATCTCATCAGTAGTGACTACCATGGGTTTCCTCTCTGGCTAGATGTCCCCTTATATGGTTCAGAATAACCAGGCCTCTACCTGCTTCATTGGCTTCTCCTCTTGTGCAATGGACCCTTGACAATCATTAACATTGTTCACCAGGGGTTGAAGGGAAGTTGGTAAAGTGAGTACAAATAAAAACATTTTCTTCTTTCCCAGAATGTCTACTGTCCTTTTCACTAGTGGGTTGCTCCCCCACTCCCTCACTGCAGGAACCTGTGGAAACAAGCAATACTAGGACATTTGCACTTTTGTCTGATATTATTTTTTTCTTTTAGTTTTTCAAGGCAAGGCTTCTCTGTTTAGTTCTTGCTATCCTGGAACTCTCTTTGTAGACCAGGCTGAACTTCAGCTCAAAGCTCCAACTACCTCTGCCTCCCAAGTGCATCACCACTCGGCCAATCTGAGATGAAATTTACAAGTCAAAATTTACCTTCCTACTAGGAACAAGAAGCTAACAGACAAGGTATCAGAAACAGCAGTATTGAAGACACTGGCCAACAGAAAACAAAAATTAGTGATCCTGCAGAGAAGGTCACAAATCAGGTAAATAGTAGGGATGCCCAGCATGCTGTCTCTAGTGAACTTTCACGCCAGTGGCTGTGTAAGGACATCTTAAAAAGACATCTTAATGAAGACATCCTAGTGGCTAGAGTTGGCAGCACCAAATACTAAAGAGCTGCATGAAGGAAGGTCTGCAAGGGACTCATTTATTGAAGTACTGAATAGAACAAGTATGTGAAGATACACTGGAACAGGAAAATTCTGAGAAGACTAGGAGATTGATGTTCCTGGATAGGAATATTGGATCTTTTCCCTTTCCCAGTAAACCTAAAAGATTCATAATTCATTGGCACAGTTCTTGTTTGGTGGTGGGGAATAATTCCCCATAGGCTGCTCAGACATGCCAAACCAATCATAAAAGCAAAACACAAAAAGATCAAACTGTTTCTAAGTAGTTTAATATATCCCAGAACAAAGCTAAAGGAGATTTATAGGAATAAAAAGAAATCTACCACCCAACAAGGTAAAAGTCACAGTTTCTGGCACCTAATCAAAGATTACCAGGCACGCAAACAAGCAAGAGAGGAATGGAACAGTCAGTCAAAACACTTCCTGAAATGAGGCAGATTGATAATTAGCAAGTCATTGTGTCAAAGTTATTGACAGAACTACAATCTATGTGTTCCAAAGTTAAGTGTCAAGTGCTACCCAAGTTATAGATCTTAAAAGAGCCATCACTTTCCTAAATGAGCATAATCTCTAACTATACTCTAAGTATTTGTCCTTATGCCCACAAGTAAGTGTAGTCTTTACCCCTCACCACAGAAGCCTTTCCTTGGACACACTGAGACACAGAAAACTACAACCAATCTTAACGTAGAGCTGTGAAGCTCCATCCCTATGAATATATCTACAGAACCTTCCCACATGGAAGGCTCAGGGAATAATACTGCAGAAGAGAGGATAGAAAGATTATAAGAATCATAAGATCAAGATTTTTCTGTGAGATTTGGTCTCTTAGTAACATCAGAAGCTACACACATTATGAATCACTAGCATGATGGCTCAAATGTGAGCTGAACATAAGGATATACAGGGATTGAAAAAAATTCAGAGGGAAAGCTGAACACAAAGTAATTTTATGTGTAGCAAATTATTTGCATTATCACCCTTGATAAGTCATGCTTATGATTTTTATTTTCTTTATAGTTATTGTTAACTTATCAGCATTTTAAATTCAATTTACTGTTTTTCCTGATAAATACAAAATAAATAAAAAAATGTGAGCTGAACAAATATGATGCCTGTGGATATGACAAAGCAAACCAAGAAAATTCCACAATGCTTCAACCCTGCACAAGAACTAAAGGACACTGAAGAAAGCTAGGAGCAAGAGCAGTGGTCATCCCCAGGGAAGAGCACATCAATAGGTTGCCCAGTGCCAAATGATCGTCTCTGAGAATGTATGTACAGGTAACATTATATGGACTAAGCAGGGTATATTTATGGCTACAGATGTATATACATATGCACATATATGCATGTAACAACAAGTAATGAAAAAGAGGCCATGAATATGAAAAAGAGTAAGGATGAATATATGAGCAGGTTGGAGATAGGAAAGTGAATGGTAAATTATATATAATTATAGTATAGTCTCAAAAGTAAATGACTTTTTTAATTCATTTAATTTAATTCAAGTAGACACATGGGGAGCAAAATACTCAAACAGAAACTAGAAATTAAAAATATAATTTTAGAAGAATGATAGAAGTATTTTTGCTTGAAGATATGGTGATAAAAATAGCAAAGTAAACATAAGAAGAAATGAAATAAGGAAGTTAAGTGCATAAATTAATGAAACAGAAGCTTATACAACAGAAATGACTCATGAAACCTAAAGAAGATGTCTTAAGAAGATGAGTATTACTGGCTAAACTCCAGCCAGGTTAATCATGACAAAACAGGAAAACACAAATTATACATTTTGGAGTGAGACAAGTGATATTTTTATAGATGCCTCAAATATTTAAAAAGATTATATTAGTTGTATAACTAAAATGAACCAGCTCCTTAAAAGACACAAACTACTAAGACTCAACATAAGATAAAATGAACTTAGTATCTCTGCATCTCTCGGTGACATAGTATTTATAGCTAAAATTTTTCCACAGAGAAAACCCAACTTTCTTCACTGCTGAATTCTATCATACATTAAAGAAAGGAATGATACTACTCCTACACAGAAAGCTAAAGTAGAAATGCTTTCCAACTCATTGTCTGATACCAGCATTTTCTTGATGCTGAAACCAGATAATGACATTACCAGAAAACTACAAACCAATGTCTTCCAAAAACAGATGCAAAATCAGGATTTTAGCAAATCAAATCCATATTAAAATTTAACAAATAAAATTCAGTATATTAAAAGGACAATATATCAGGGCCAAGAGTAGATTTTTCCAAAGAATGAAGAGTGAGTATAACATTCAAATATCAATGCATGTTGAAGAGATCTGCTGCTTGGCAATGTGAAAATACTTTAAAACTATTGAGCTGTACATTTATAAATAGTTAAGACTATAATAGGAATATTTTGACTTCCTTTTTTACTTTAATTCCTTTAATTTCCTTCTCTTGCCTATAGTAAATAATCTTAGTTACTCTTCAGAACTTGTTGGAAGATATTCTTGCTGAATATACCATATACTCGAGGACTAGGGTATGGCAAAATCAAGCTGGTAGCAACCTGGAAGTTCTATCCCTTTGTCTAACTTTCACAAGATTCTGTGCACTGCTGTCAGAAGGGAAAAGTAATCAGCAGCTTTACCTAGATGTGAACCCTTTGAACTATAATAATGATATGTCTGACAAGACATGCCCACTGGTATAATAGTGGCATGAATGTTATGAAAGTCAACAACGACTCTATGCTTATATTTGAAACTCATGTCTCATATAATCAGCTTGACAAAAAACTGTGGCTGGCTAGGTCATAGGTTCTAAAGAAGAATCTTATACTATTATTATACTAAACATACATAGTATTAAACTTCTGTCTGAGTCCTTATCTTTATAGTCATAAATTAGTGCATCTCTCAACTTTATTAGAAAATCTCTTTTCATAGTAGATGACAAATAATACAGAGATACCAGGGTCAATGGGCAGAGACTAAGAGACTATGGAATGCCCAGCTCTAAATGAGGCATCTAAATCACACCTTTCTCCCCAGTTCTCATGGATCATTTTGGAAGAGGGGGAAAATAGTTGTGAGAGCCAAAGATAATGGACGTCTAAAAGAAACAATATTTTTTTTTTTGCTATAACAATGTCACTGCACATATGAACTTGCTGAATTGATGACTACATGTATAAGATCTTCACAAGATCAAGCCAGGCAAACTACCATCATAAGTGGGAACACATCCATCAAGTTCCATTCCTTAGCTTAGGAGATATTGGCAATTGATTGTTACTAGTAGAAAGTCAATTTTCTTCAATGATATGGTTCCTGCCTAACAATAAAAAGTAAAAATGAGAAAAAAATATTTGAACAGATATTTCATGAAAAGCACATATGGATAGTAAATGTGCATATAAACTTGTGTTTGTCATCATTAGTGACTTTAGAACTCTGATGAGCAAACATTATACATATTATTAAAACGGCTATTAATTTATAATTAAAACATGAAATGTTAGCAGGTATGTAGAGAAAATGAAGTCCTATACACTACTGGGAGGAACATGAAATAGTAGGACCACTTCAAAGAACAATTTAGTAACTAGTCCACTAAGGATATAAGAATGTCTCTACAGTGGCTTAGGTATGGATGGTCAAACCCAACTTCATTTGTAATAATTTTAATCCAGATATTATCCAAAGGAACACAATGGGTGAGTAGATAAATTGTTGTATAAATGTATCATAGAGCCTATACCAGAAAGAAATAAGTTAGTGATAACCAAGCAGCATGAATGAATCTCTGAATGTTACGGCTGGACAAAAGAAGTCTTTTTTGTAAGTGAGGAGGTCATAAGAGTGGGTATGAAACTGAGGAAACTGATAACTGAGTTTGATGGGGTGCATGATTTAAAATCACCAAATAATAAATAAAAATATTTTTTAAAAGAACAGAAAACAAAGAAGTCAGACAAAAAAGTGGTTTTTGATGATATATAGGTAGGAATGAGTAATGGAATTTTTTTTCCTTCTTTATTTTGTATTTATCAAAAAAACAGTAAAAAGAATTTAAAAATGCAGAAGAATTAACAATAACTATACAGAGGATAATAATCATAAGCATGGCTTATCAAGGGTAGAAATGCAAATAAGATTGCTACACATATATTTCCTTTGTGTTCAGCTTTCCCTCTGAATTTTTTTTTCCATCCCTGTATATCCTTATTCAAGGTCTCTTCCCCCTCCCACCACATCTGGTCATTTTTTTTCTCTGCAACTCCCCATCCCCTCCCTTGGCAGGGAGCAGACAGTCCTATGGTCCCACTGGCCCAATAATGCTTGGATCAGTCTTCACTCCTGGCAAATCCAGTTTTGTCCCCCCTCCCTCAAGAGTGAGTCAGGTGTTCCTATAGATGGACTGAGGTTTGAAGGGTCAGTCCAGGGTGTTTCTGATCCCAAGCTGTTCAGTGGTTGTGGTTTGCCGCTTGGGCATGTTTGGTTTTTTTTTCTTGTTTGTTTAGAGACCACTAGTGAGTGAGTACATCCCCTGCTTATCTCTCTGAGTTTGTGATACTTCGCTCAGGAGGATATTCTCCAAATCCATCCATTTGCCTGTGAATTTTAGGATATCATTTTTTCTTACTGCTGAGTAGTATTCCATTGTGTAGATGTACCACAGTTTGTTAATCCATTCTTCAGTTGAGGGA